>JAGSMR010000005.1:5497500-5620000 GCA_029286605.1 Sericinus montela
GTGTGCGTGTGCGTGTGCGTGTGCGTGTGCGTGTGCGTGTGCGTGTGCGTGTGCGTGTGCGTGTGCGTGTGCGTGTGCGTGTGCGTGTGCGTGTGCGTGTGCGTGTGCGTGACCCGAGTTCGATCCCCAGGTGGCAGTACCAATGAGTTTTTCAAAAACTTATGTACGAATTTCATCTTTGGCTTGGACATAAAGACGGCGACGGGCTCACCACCTGTCACGTTGTCCCGAAAATATCTTCGGTGGAAGGTGGGTCAAAGGTACTTAATTGTCTAGACTTGACGTCTGTCTACCCCTGTATTGGGAATTGCGACCCTAGTTCGATCCCCAGTTGGCAGGTTCGCACCAATGGGTTTTTTTTTTTCAAAAATGTACGAATTATATCATTCATTCATCATCATTGCCTTGGACATTAAGATGGCGATGGGCTCACCACCTTGCCTCAAAAATATCTTCGGAGGACGGTGGGTCGAACCGACTCAATTGTCAAGACCTCTCCCTGCCAAGTATTGGGAATGGCGTGAGCATATTTTCTTCTTTTTTATTTTTATATACACCTTCACGCATAGTCCCTGTCGGAGTTACCAGAGAGATCGACATGTGTCATGATACTTACATATCTTTTTCGCTTCTTTGCAATTCATCATTTGTTTAATAGACGAGTTGTTTAATAGTCTAGTCAGTTCTCTCTTCGAGCAATTTTCTTACCTGTTTTTCGAATCTTAGGATCACACAATAGCTAAACGTGCCTACACCATCGAAGTACGCCCTTATCCATTTTAGTGAGATTATTCTCAAACCTTGTTCGGGCAGAGCATATTTTCGCTGCCATATTACACAGTCGTTACGCGTACTGTGTTAAGTATCGCAAGCGTGCAATTTTCCCTACAAAGGCCCCCCCCCCTGCCTTTTTATCAACGCAGACAAGACACCGTTGACTTTGTTTCTGGCAGCCACAAGTCTGTCCACTTATAAATCACATCTTCCATTCCGGCTAAAAGTGCTCTCCAAGTATACAATTTCATTCACCTGTTTTAGACATTCCTATTTACCCATATTTCACATTTCGTTGTTTTTATTGTAAATAGTTATAGTTATGTTATTGTAAATAGCTGTCAAGTTACAATATGCGTAGCCAGGCAGACATGAGCGGCCGTCGGGGCAATAAACATGGATTGCAGTTCATGTCCTACGCGTGGTCCTGTGCGCGTGTTGTACAATAAACTGGCTGCACAACTCTTAGCAGTGGGCCATTGACAAAACTCCGTCAGTATTTCCTAAAATTTCTTCCTTATCAAATGCCTTCTGAAGATTCACAAAAGCACAGGAAAGGTTCTGATTAGCAGCCAGACGCCTATTCGTGATCATGCGGAGATATCGTCTTTCCAAGGTGTAAATCCGCATTGCGCCTACCATAAGAATGTTACCGATTTCTCTTGCATCCCACGCTTCAAAACGCTCGTGTATACTTTAATTGATAAACTGTCAGGCTGATCGCCTGATAGTACGTGCAGTCAAGGTGTGTAACTTCACCTTTATATAAAGGCTCAATAACTTCGGATCGCCAATCATTTGGCACTTTATCCGTCTGCCAGCATAAATTACATAACAGATGGAAGCTGTCCACATCGCGAGATCCACCACACTGGAATGTTTCAGATGTAACCGCAGCCTTACCACATTTCAAATTTCTTTCAATATTCAATCTCTTTCATACTGATGTCCTCAGTTTCATCGGAGTCCGAGTCTGGTGTAACGATGATGAGGTTACCCCACGAATACTTAACAGATCATCGATCGTATTCATTTCTCTATAAAATTCACTCCACTCGTCCACGGAGGTCATAATTACGTTGTTACTCTAGGCAAATGCGGAGATGCAACTTTTATTTCTTTAATTTTATTAATATAATTATGTATATTTTTTTAGAGTCGATTTCCAAGAAATCAAGGATCGTGGCGAAAACCTGCACAATCGTCTAATTATACTTCAAACTACAATAATCAATATTCAAAACAGACACTACAGGACTATCGAGTCAAATCGACCACACCATTTAACAATAATAACTACAAGGTATGTAGTAGCAGTTTAATTAAAAATAAAAAAATGTGGCAAGACCATATTCATCATTTTAAAGAAATTATAAATTTAAACCACAATAACAAATATATTGTCAATAAATATTTTAACGTATATATTTATACAGACTATAAATTTATTATTTGTTTTATTTCAAGTTTCAAAAAACCAATAAAACGACTACTACAAAAACTGTACAGCAAACTGCGAAACAAACGAATAAGATTTCCGAAAAAAATGAAAAGGTCAGCATTAATAATTCGAATATTTATAGTTCCATGCAACGGGAAGTAATCAGCGATGAGGTTAGTTCTATTAAAATTAATAAAATTAGTACATTAGTCTTTACGCATTATTTTATTTCAACCAAGCTTATTATACATATTTTATTGCTTCTTTTGTTACTAACTTTAGTCGAATATTTGTAAACATTTGGCTAAAGTTAGTGACGCTTGTAATGCTTGTATTTCACAAACGTAAAATCGTTTATGCGGACTAAATTATACTAATAAAGAAAAAGTTTATATTGGTATAAAAGAATGAAAAAATTATAGTTATAATTGTAGTTTGCCTACTGATGTGAACTTTCTGTTAATAGATATTAAGCCTAATATTAACTACAATATGTACAAATATAATAACAGTTTTAAATAAATGTTCGTTTGGCATTAGTTACTGTGAAATTGTTAATCATGATTGATAATTTGTTATAAAATATTTTGCGTATGTAAGCTGGCGGGTGGTGCAGGGATGACATTGTTGCACCTACCCTTGTACAAGTAATATTTTTTTTTGTTTTGGTCAATTTAGTGATATTTTTATTTTAAATTATTTTTACTTTTTATAAATATCTATATATATTTTATTATTTAAACCTGTAATTATTATGAGTTCTGAGGATGGTTCTTTTCATTCTGCAAACGATTCTGCTATTTCGTCAAACGATGACAGTTTCTGTTCTGTAACGGAAACTCTTGGCGACTTTGTTCGTCATAAATTTGATCAAACTCGCTCCTCCTTTAACGTATGTGACATTAACGCACAGAGTATACCCTGTCATTATAGCGATTTCGTTGAGGGTTTTTCTAACATTAACGTACATGCCGTCCTGATTTCGGAGAGTTGGCTCAAACCCAATCTCCTTTCGACTACCTACCCTCTCCCCGGCTTTACTCTGATTCGCAATGATCGCCTTGATAGAAGAGGTGGTGGCGTTGCAATTTATCTTCGCAGTGACTTTTCCTATAAAATTCTTGCTTCCTCCTTGAAGAGTATATTTTAAAAGAAATGGCAGAATCACCTCAGTAATGATTTAACATATTGACAATTCATGTATATGTATTTATATATGTGTATGTATGTATATGTGTATGTATGTATATGTTTATTATGTATCTGAGTAGTTTTTGTGTAATATATATTTTTTTCTCGTCCCCCAATTATAACACCTACTTCTTTTCATCTCTGCACCACCAAAAGGTTGACTGGTAGAGAATGCCTCTGGCATTAAGTCCGCCTATATACACTTTCATGTATATGAAGTTTAATAAATAAATAATCAGTTTTCTGCAGTTGAGTTCACATCACTGCTATATCGCCGTGTAAAACTATTTGGTAATAGAAAATAAAGTGAAAAAAAAATCCAAAAATTTAACAAGGCTTTTTGACGGTTAACATCATGCACATAGATAATAATATAACATTTTAAAATTACAGAATAAAAAATATTCCAACAGTATAATTCGTTCGAAAATATAGCTGTTAGGCCCACAACAACTTATTAGAATAGCCCCGAGTGAACACCGATGAATTTGATTTGATACATATCGTCGCTTGAGTAGGTGTGAGTTGGTCTTGACGGAGGACCATGCTTTTGGATTTCGAAGTAATTTTAGAGCGTTCGTCTCAGTACAAGACGTGGACGAAGCAGATCCTCGCCGAGGGCCTTGCTCTTAAAATTGTCTTGCTCATGGTCCCCTTGTGACTGGTGACGAGCGTGGCTTAAGGCAATGGCCGTACAAAAATGAGACACATTTTTTTATCTCTGTGATACTTTCGTCCGGAGACGGTGACTGCTGCTCCCTCTCTCGGATGATATTATTAACGTATCTTTTATATTCACAAAAATGTGGTAGGATTTCTGCAATGATTTTTGGAATAAGTACTAAAGGAAAGTGCATGTGCGCCTTCGCTCACGTCTAATCCGATCACGCTAAGTCACTAACAGTGGGAACGTATGTAGCCGATACAGATGATCATGTTACATTAAACTTCAGATATTTAAAATATTAATAATTAGATTTGTTCTATGATAAAAAAAAAACTTGTTTTCATTACACACCGCCTTTACTTTTCAGTTCAAACATTCCAAACGCAATGAAAAAGAGACTGATGTTAGAGGTAGCAACAAGGTGTCGGCGTCACAGAGGCTTTCAAACTTAAGAGATCGCCTAAATACGGTTGATCTGATACCATTGCCATTGCCAGCACACAATGATATTTTGGTAATTATGTCCGGAATTGTTCATTTAATTATTTTTATTTTATAAATTTTTTTTATGGGTAAGTATCTGCGATGGTAACATGGAAAGTTCTTAGAAAATCAAAAACTGAGCAAACTAGCAAGTTATTATTTTTATTCAAAATAGTTCCCATTCACATCAATACATGCATTCGATAGAACCAACGAGAAAAGCACTTTGCTTCCTCGTCATTACGGTGGTCGTCGGTCGTTGATCGCCTTCGGTCGGTATTGACTATGTGCCTGCGGAATGGTTAAAGTATGGTGGCTCAGAATTGCATCAAGCCATTTGGAAACTGTTCGCTCGAATGTGGGACGAAGAACGTTTCTTTACAGTCTCTTGTAGCTGTCCACTTCACACTTGTTCTTGTATGAACAAGGTCGACAGAGCTGATTGCAATTCTTATAGAGTTTCCCTGCTAACTTCTCCAGGCAAGGTTTTCGCTCAAGTTTTACTTAACCGCTTGACACCCTTGTCTTAAGACATTTTGCACGAAACCCAGTCTGGTTTTGGCCTAATCGGGGCACGTGTGTGACTATTTTCTCTGTTCGCCAACTTCAATAGAAAATCCGAGAGCTAGGTCAACCATTGTTGCTATGTTTTGTTGTCTTAGAAAAAGCCTTTGACAGTGTGCCCCGAGAACCACTTTGGGTGGTACTATCGAAACTTGGATGCACGGAAGTTTATAAGAATGATCCGACTGTATGATGACATGCGCTGTTGTGTCAACGGACAAGGTGAGCAATCAGATTTCTTTTCGGTGAGCTGCGGCGTTAAACAAGGCAGTACTATGTTAAACAAGGTACTACTTTGCAGTAGTAGTTCGGGAGGCTTTGTAGAATTTATATGAGGGTATTCGTATTCGGTATCGTATCGACGGTGGCGGGGTCTTCTATCTAGCCAGACTAAAAGCTCACACCAAAGTGTCTCACGTGACCATTACTGAGATGATGTATGCAGACGATTTGTGTTTTGTGGCGGAATCCCCGAAGGGTCTACAAAAAACTTATGTTAAGTCTCGATGAGTCGTGTCGAAGATTTGGCTTAAAAATCAGTGTAAAGAAAACCGCAGTAATGCTTCTGGATACACTGCACAGGGTCCCGTTTGACTTCAAACTCGGTAACAACTCGCTTGAGCTTGTAGACAAGTTCAAGTATCTGGGCAGTACTGTATCAAAGTGTCTCCTTGATGATGATGTCAACAGCAGAATTGGAGCGGTTGCTGCAGCCTTTGGTAAACTTCGTCCCAAGGTATTTCGTTCACACGACATACAGCTTACCACGAAAGTAGCTGTGTACATGGCAGTCGTTGTGCCCAATCTCTTTATGCCTCTGAAACGTGGGTTCTATACCGCAAGCATATTCGCACTTTAGACAGATTCCATCTTAGATGCCTACGAGACATTATGAACATCCATTGGTCGCACCGTGTTCGAAACACGGAAGTACTTCGACGCGTTAATGTCATGGGTATCCTCTATACCGCGTCTAAAGAAGCGGCCACTGAAATGGTGCGCCCATGTCACCCGGATATCTGATAAGCGCGTCTTCTATTTTGAACTGTATAATGGCAAACGAAAAAAAGGCGGCCAATTACTGCGGTTCAAAGATGTACTTATGCGACACATGAAGATATGTGGCTTGATCCGTCACAATGGGAGATAATGGCTGCGGACCGATCACTGTGGAGGCGGACTGTGAGCGCTATGGTATCAAAGTATCAGGGAGTACGTGTGAATGAGCTCGGTGTCAAACGAGAACCATCCTCATTGATCTCTCTTTGTATTGTAACATATTGCCATGTTGATATCTGCCTTAATGTGACAGTGAACTAACTGACTTATTATTTTTATTAAAAATATTGTCGACACACCGGTTAAAAGGCAAGCTTTGCGCATGCACTGAGATTTTTTGTAGAAGCGCATACACCGTCCCATGAACGAGTTAATTACTTTTTGTAGTTTGTTTCTGGTATAAATACTTAAGCACTCTATTCTCACAAAAGGAATAATACTTTATACAATAAATTTTTCTCCGGGAAATGCTCTCGAATATAGACAATATATAGCTCATATGGCCCTTATTACAAAATATTAAAATTCGATGATTGAAATTCGATCATGACCATCTCGGCTTTGATTTCCCACAATATATAAATCTTCATTTATCCTTTTTTATTAAACTCCGCGATCTGTAGTGTTTCTCTTCGATACTCGAGCAATTTTTCCTCTGAAAAAACCTCTAGGTTCATTGTGCATTACTTTTTATCTGTGAAGATCAGCGTGTTACTTTAAGCCGATTTGAAAGTCCCGGGGAAAAAAGTATAAACATAAAAAAATAAAGTTAAACAATACCAAATAAAAATTTTGAAACCAATATAACATACTTCGACGCTTAGGTTGTCAATTTTAAACGTTACTTGAGATTCGTGAGATAATAAATTTACTATATTATATATTTCTTTATATTTACAAGGAAAGTACTGATCCAGTGACTCACGTGGCCCCGGCTCACAATTTAGAGCCTCCTCCTGACTCGACTACTTCCTACGAAAAGCTTGAATGGACTTGCAGAAAGTTAGGCCTTCCCAAGCCTGTGTATAAGGTGCATGATATAGGGCCCATAAAGGGCCCCGCAAGCTACGCCTGCACAGTAAAAGTAAGTATAATAAATTAAATTTATGCATATGCCGATTTTGATTTACTAATCTGCTGTCGCTGCAATTCTTCCCATACATGTATATTGTGTTCATTGATAAAACATTCACTGCAGAACATATCATATAGTATGCCCTGCCCTGCAATGAATTGAGGTGACGGAATATTTTGTACTCGAAATTGCTCAAAAATTTAAAAGACCTACCTGTCTACGTTCAGCACTGGCTAGTGAAATTGATGATAAGCCTTCGCTTTTGATTTTAGGTAGGCAGTGCGTACAAGGCATCATCGTACCCGGACTCCTCGCCTTCCGAGCAGCTGGCCAAAGAAGTTGGTGCCATGAAGCTACTGAATATTATCGAGAGTTCAGAGGTGGGCGGGCTGCCCACTTCGGGCAGCAGCAAGGCGGCCGCCTGCCTCGTCGAACTCGTCTCAGAGCACGAGGCCGGCCTCTTCGCAACCACCGTGCCGCATTTGTACAGGTTAGGACATCTTGAATTAATATTTATTATAAAATAAAAAATATTAAAATATCTTCACGCAATTCCCAATACAGGGATAGACAGAGGTCAAGTCTAGACAATTATGTCCCTTTGACCCACCTTCCACCGATATTTTCCGGACAACGTGACAGGTGGTGAGCCCGTCGCCGTCTTTATGTCCAAGCCAACGATGAAATTCGCACCTAAGTTTTTGAAAAACTCATTGGTACTGCCACCTGCTATATTTATTATAAAATAAATAATATTCCATTTAATAATTGTTTAAGTAAGCGTAAATCTAGTAATTAATGATAGGTTTATACTAAGTATATTAAATAAAATACCAATGTGTACCCATTTTATTTTAAAGGAGTTTTCTGAAGTTTACCTTAAATGTTCAGCTAAGCCGCTCCAAACCCATGCAACTGGAGGAGCTCCCATGTTTTCGTCTAAGTTCAAAGTTCCCAATATGTAAACATTAATGTAATTGAGACGTAGAGTAAGAAAGTTACAGGCTATGGGTTGTGGGATTGATGTAAAAGGCCAATATTTCAATCTTCTCCGTATATTGACTCTTCAAATCTCCCACTTCCACTTTTAGACCTCTTTTAACTTTTAAGTTCTTCCTTTCACCTTAAAACTAACCACTAAACTCAACTAGAGCGCATTCGATGATTCTAATATAGGGCGATTTTCGATCATTTCATATGTAAAAAGTTCCAGAATGGTTAGTACTATTCTGGAACTTTTCGTCGGAATGTCCTAGAAAAACAACACGTTAGTTTTTAGTACTAAATAAAAAAATCCGTACTAGATTGAATTTCATAGAATAAGAAAAAAAACTGGAAAAACTGTCTTCAAGATCAAAAAGGGATTGACAGGCGTCAATCGAGTATGGGTATAAATATGTTTAGTTTAGCGAAATACCTAGTTTAATTGGACATTAAACAAGTGTAACCATCTGACTATCTATAATCGACGTGTAATCATCTGATCGTATGAAATAATAAGCACAGTGTTGCCTTTTCTCTTAATTAATAAATAATCTCTTATTTATTTTCATTCATTCATATTATATCATTCTTATTTATATTCATATTCATTCTGTAGGCAAATTTGCTATGTTCGCACATGAATGTGAAAATACAAATTAAACTTTTATATTAGTTTTACTGAGCATACAGTAATAAGCCTGTTTCTGGAGTCTACGGCAAGAGGTCAATTAAATCTTTTATAAAATCCTATTCACGCTTATGTTCGCTATTCATATTGTTTAACCAGTTAGTTCAATAATTTCACAGGAGTAAATTTTAACTGATTTCAGTAAACATAGTAACATAAACTGTTGCGTAATATAATACACAACTGAAGCTTCTGTCAACACAGTTGTAAGAAAAATATCTTCACGCCGATTACCATATACAGTGGGAGACAGAGGTCTAGACAATTAAGTCGTTTCTACCCACCTTCTACCGAAGATATTTTTGGTACAACGTCATAGGATACCTACTTTGGGGTTGTATGACTTATGTGATTGCAAAAATTTATAAACAAAGTTGGATAAGTTTTCATAGTTTTCAATAGGTTGTAAAAGTCATATTTATAACTAAATTTATTATTATGCGTCTAACTCTTATCAAAAAATATTTTAAAAATATGTTTACGATACATATTTTCTATTTTCTTATGTCATATATATTTTTAATTTTCTAGGGAAAAATTCAACGAAAATTTACCAAACAATTGGCAAGAGTTAGTAGAAAATTGTCCTCGAATATTAAAAGATAGAGTGGTAAACGGTCTTCTAGTTCTGCTTCCCAACAACGAGGTAAGTAAATATCATTACAAAATTGCTTGTCTTGAATTTCTGTTATTGCATTGTAAAGGAAGTACAAGGGCCCATTTACGCAGCGTGTACATACTGTAAATATTAATTGTTAGTTTCATCGCTGCAATCAACTCTTACAATCAATTACAAAATCGTCAAGCGAAAACCATTCATTTTCTTACGGTATATAATTTGTTATTGGGTCCAGGCTGGCTACTTGATTTAACTTGCCTGTTCCTAAACTAAACATTACAATATTTTATAGATTAAATAAAAAAACTAATGTATATTGGAAATAAATAGAAAAAGTTCATACTTTTAATTTTAATGCTACCTTGTATGTATAATTTAGAAAAAAATGATTTTTAACTTTTAAAGGTGCCAAGTATTGGGATGGACAGTGATCTACCTCCTCTTCAATTCCCTGAAGACGACTTTTGGAATGTGTATATCACTGTAGCTAACTCTACTCTGGAGATTTGGTTGCGTATTATTGGACCAGATTACAGCGTAAGTGTTGAATGAAGACGCAGTAGTAGGTATATTTCAATATTTCATCTAATTATGTTTTTTTTTTTTCAGGATATTTTTGAGGGGATGTTAGCAGAAATGGCAGATTATTACGAACATTCGGGAACAACTGTGGACAAATCTATGTTAATTACAAACGCCTGGTATTTCTTTTACTATTCATTTCAAAAGCGTTTGTCATTGGATATTTATAATAACAGACTACAACATTAAAATGTCTATTTATTTTAATATAAAAATTAATAAGAAATGTGTCTATATTTGTAGTATTTAATATTAGAGATAATTAAAAATGAAAGAAAAGATAAAATTATAATCTTTGTAGGTATGCTGTAAACCTGGATGACGGTGGGTGGCAACGAGCGAAAATTCTAGATATAGAAGATGATACTGCGACCGTCTTCTTAGGGGACCATGGAGACGATGATACTGTATATTTAAATAATATAAAAATACTGGAGCCCCAGTTTAGGAAATTGCCTGCACAGGTATGATTCTTTTGAATTGACAGGCATTTGAATTGCAATATTATGAATAGAGGCACTGTTAGCTTCATTTTAACTGAGATTCTGTATTAAAGAAAGCAACTTTCTTTCTTACAGATTCTGTATGAATGTATTATAAACTCTTATTTAGAAACCACTAACTGTTGCCCGCATTTCAGTCCTGGAATTTAATAATGGTGTACCACTTGGAAAATTAAATATTGTAATCCAATGGTTGAACTCCTTGCTCTCAGTACAATCTCTCTGCCGTCAGATAGTTGGGTAACAGCTTTTTTGTTCCGGTTTGAAGAGTATAGAGAGTCAGTGTAATTAATGAATAAGCGGCATTTTATTTTAGTTATGTGGGAAAACGCATCTATAACCTTCTTTTTTTGAAAATTTTGTAGTCGTCCATGGGCTGCAATAATCACTTACCATGAGGTTGACTGTTAGCTCGATTTCACCTTAATCCTATAAAAAATTATGAATACTCAGTATTATAAGAGTTTCACATGGGCCACTTTCTTAGTTACAATAATATTTCGTGAGAGCTGCCTTAAGCAATTTTTTTTGAGTTTGAATCGAAAATTTATTTCAGAATAGAATGATATAAAAGAAAAAGCAATTACTGTTTACAGAATAATCAATAAATACTAGCCAGGTATTTTTTTTACTAAGCTAAATCGTAATTAAGTACTATAATGAGATATTAGGGCAATTTTCATTAAATGAAATTAAGATAAATAATTTCATTATACCATAAAACATCAGCATTATTTACGTATTGATTTGATATGTGACACCTTTGTAGTCATGTTGTTATTTTGTTGTGAACATTTGGTGTGTAGTTTCATTTATTCAAAATTTTTATTGATTTTTATTTGAAATTACTAAATATCTTATTTAACTACACCAAAGCATAACCAATAGTGTCCGAACTTCTATAAATAGTGAAGTAGATACCCCTACAAATGTGTGCGTGTGTGTGTGTGCGAGTCCGGTGCACAGGCCATATAACCAATCGTGTCCGATGATCTTCTATAAATAGTGAAGTAGATACACCTACAAATGTGTGCGTGTGTGTGCGTGTCGGTGCACAGGCCATTCTGTGCCGGCTGGAGGGCGCGGAGGAGCTGGCGGCGAGCGAGGCGGGCGCGGCGCTGGTGCGGCGGCGGCTGCCCGGCGAGGTGCTGGTGGCGGCGCCCGGCCCGCGCCGCCGCCGCACCCCGCGCTCTTCATCGTGCGCACGCTCGCCGGCGACTGGTACGTGCTCTGCTCACTGCTCACTGCTCACTGCTCACTGCTCACTGCTCACTGCTCACTGCTCACTGCTCACGAGCGGCCCCTACCGCCGCCCGCTGCCCGCCGCGCCGCTCGCGCCGCCGCCGCACCCCGCGCTCTTCATCGTGCGCACGCTCGCCGGCGACTGGTACGTGCTCTGCTCACTGCTCACTGCTCACTGCTCACTGCTCACTGCTCACTGCTCACTGCTCACGAGCGGCCCCTACCGCCGCCCGCTGCCCGCCGCGCCGCTCGCGCCGCCGCCGCACCCCGCGCTCTTCATCGTGCGCACGCTCGCCGGCGACTGGTACGTGCTCTGCTCACTGCTCACTGCTCACTGCTCACTGCTCACTGCTCACTGCTCACTGCTCACTGCTCACTGCTCACTGCTCACTGCTCACTGCTCACTGCTCACTGCTCACTGCTCACTGCTCACTGCTCACTGCTCACTGCTCACTGCTCACTGCTCACTGCTCACTGCTCACTGCTCACTGCTCACTGCTCACTGCTCACTGCTCACTGCTCACTGCTCACTGCTCACTGCTCACTGCTCACTGCTCACTGCTCACTGCTCACGAGCGGCCCCTACCGCCGCCTGCTGCCCGCCGCGCCGCTCGCGCCGCCGCCGCCGCACCCCGCGCTCTTCATCGTGCGCACGCTCGCCGGCGACTGGTACGTGCTCTGCTCACTGCTCACTGCTCACTGCTCACTGCTCACTGCTCACGAGCGGCCCCTACCGCCGCCTGCTGCCCGCCGCGCCGCTCGCGCCGCCGCCGCACCCCGCGCTCTTCATCGTGCGCACGCTCGCCGGCGACTGGTACGTGCTCTGCTCACTGCTCACTGCTCACTGCTCACTGCTCACTGCTCACTGCTCACTGCTCACTGCTCACTGCTCACTGCTCACTGCTCACTGCTCACTGCTCACTGCTCACTGCTCACTGCTCACTGCTCACTGCTCACTGCTCACTGCTCACTGCTCACTGCTCACTGCTCACTGCTCACTGCTCACTGCTCACTGCTCACTGCTCACTGCTCACTGCTCACTGCTCACTGCTCACTGCTCACTGCTCACTGCTCACTGCTCACTGCTCACTGCTCACTGCTCACTGCTCACTGCTCACTGCTCACTGCTCACTGCTCACTGCTCACTGCTCACGAGCGGCCCCTACCGCCGCCTGCTGCCCGCCGCGCCGCTCGCGCCGCCGCCGCCGCACCCCGCGCTCTTCATCGTGCGCACGCTCGCCGGCGACTGGTACGTGCCTGCTCACTGCTCACGAGCGGCCCCTACCGCCGCCTGCTGCCCGCCGCGCCGCTCGCGCGCCGCCGCCGCCGCCGCACCCCGCGCTCTTCATCGTGCGCGCACGCTCGCCGGCGACTGGTACGTGCTCTGCTCACTGCTCACTGCTCACTGCTCACGGGCGGCCCCTACCGCCGCCCGCTGCCCGCCGCGCCGCTCGCGCCGCCGCCGCACCCCGCGCTCTTCATCGTGCGCACGCTCGCCGGCGACTGGTACGTGCTCTGCTCACTGCTCACTGCTCACGAGCGGCCCCTACCGCCGCCCGCTGCCCGCCGCGCCGCTCGCGCCGCCGCCGCACCCCGCGCTCTTCATCGTGCGCACGCTCGCCGGCGACTGGTACGTGCTCTGCTCACTGCTCACTGCTCACGAGCGGCCCCTACCGCCGCCCGCTGCCCGCCGCGCCGCTCGCGCCGCCGCCGCACCCCGCGCTCTTCATCGTGCGCACGCTCGCCGGCGACTGGTACGTGCTCTGCTCACTGCTCACTGCTCACACTTATTCTCTGTCACTGACGACCCGGACTCCGGCCGCTTTCAGTCACGGGCTATAACGTGTCATTAAACCGTTATACTACTATAGAGAGGAATCATGTGTTTTATGAAAGGCTTCTCTAAAGTCAATGATTTATATGTTTTAATATCTTCTTCGAGTCTAAGCTATGAAAAATAATGGCCGTATAGTGTGAATAACATACGATACCTGTATTTGTTATGGAAATTTTGTGTTTACCGTAAAATAGATAAAAATAAAATTATAAAGTAAAAATCAAAATAGCGTGGGCCCCAATATGCTTCCTTGTGGAACGTCAAACTGTAATATTTTTTGTCATCCCAATTCCCCGTCCCGACCTCGTTTGGAAATCCCGGGTCCGATTTCCGGACGGATCATTGTATATTCCATAACACAAAAGCTTTTACTACGTAAGTTGGGATCATAGCAATGTATATATATGTGTCTGATATCAAGAGTACTCGGATACCTAGACGTGCATGTTTGAAGAAAATAATGAATCTCAAAGAAGCGAATGAGGTATGTAAGGATCGTGACTCCAGGCGATCTGTTCTCTTTGGCTACCCCGTCAAGGACTGCGCGAAGATAAATAAATAAAGTAGCAATGTATGTGATATTATCCCTGTCTTTGTAAGTATATTTTTAAATTGTGCATGTAGGGTGCGCTGTTCCATCATCAGCGGGCTGGACGGCGAGGGCACAGTACGAACGCAGCTAGTGGATAGCGGTCTCATATTACGTGCGCCGCTCTCCTCTCTAGTGCCGCTACAGACTTTCTCATCTGCGCTCAACGCTTACCCCCCACAGGTATATTCGTTTAAATAATGCTTTTTACGATCAAGGTCTTATCATTATTTTACGATCAAGGTACAACTACTACTACTGTTTCACCTGTGGTTCAATCTAAGTTACAAGAATAGAAAGAAAGAAAGAAAGATAAGTATTAGATTATTTGTCTGAAATAGTTGTGCAAAAGCTATCTTCATGTCGAACCTAACTCGAATTCGTAGTGCTAACACAACGGGAACTAGTAACAATCGCATTAACTATTGGAAGAAAATAAAGAAGAAAACTCCATTATGATCTCATAACTCTGCTAATAATGGATCTTCGAAGCGTGTCCGAGTCCATTAACATCGGAATTCGGATTCAAGCTACATAAGTGGGTGTGTGAATGTGAGCGTGTCGAGGAGAAAACGGGTGTACGTTTGTTGCGTGCGCAGGCGATCCAGGTGCGGCTGGGGCCGGCGGAGCGCGCGGCCGGCAGCATGGTGGGGCGGCTGCGCGAGCTGCTGCTGGGCGAGCCGGCGCTGTGCCGCGCGCTGCCCGCCGCCGCCGCAGCCCCCGCGCCCCCCGCCGCCGCCCCGCCCGCCGCCGCGCCGCCGCCGCACGTCGAGCTCTTCGTGCGCTACGGCCCGCAGCGGATACTGGCCTGCGTCAACACCT
The DNA here is from genome assembly GCA_029286605.1 of Sericinus montela. Classification (NCBI taxonomy): domain Eukaryota; kingdom Metazoa; phylum Arthropoda; class Insecta; order Lepidoptera; family Papilionidae; genus Sericinus; species Sericinus montela. The sequence goes on from JAGSMR010000005.1 coordinate 5,512,621, forward strand.
CCATCCTCATGGAGTACGACTACCTGAAGCAGTGAGTCAGCACACTGGAAAAGTTTTTTTTTTTATATTATCTTTTATTTACTTTTATTCTTTAGATATTGTTGTTGTTTTTACTTTGTTTACAAAATTAATTTAAAAAAAAAAACACAAATAAACTTTTGTTAGCAATGTACAGCAGAACGAGAAGTTTTATTAAACTGTATGTTTAAAACGGCAAACGGCCACTTTAGTAGCACATTGCTAACTTTGAAACAAGGCTATGTGGTCTCCATCGATGCCCCTTTGGGTTCATCGGACCACTGCCTGATTCGGAGTTAAGTGCCTATCATGTGCCCATTGCGGTCGCGATCTGCAGGCCAACGCCGTGTGTGGCACTACAGGTCGGCGGATTGGGAAGGGATGCGATCTTTCTTTGCATCCTACCCATGGGGAGAGGTTTGCTTCTCGCAGGATAGTCCCGACGCCATTGCAGATGCCGTCGCTGATGTGGAGCTTCAAGGAATGGAACTTTTCTTTCCTTCCTCTGTGGTGCCCACAGATGGTAGATCTCCTTGGTTTGGTAGCGTCTGCAGAATGGCATCTCGTCAAAAGCAGCAGTGCTACCGGGCGACAACTCGCTGGCCTATGACGAAAAAGAGAAAGCCGATCTTCTTGGTTCTCTTGGGACATCCGGTTTTTTCAGAGCTCAGTGCGCAAAGCCCCCCCTGGGGGAATGGAATCCCCCCCCCCCCAGCTTTGGTGCTCCTGATCCCTAAGAAAGGCAACCGCTCAGATCCGGGTAACTCCAGGCCGATCGTTATCACCTCCATGTTCTCCAAAATAATGGAGTTCTTTAGAAACTGCCAGCTCTTGAGGTACTTAGAGGAGCACCAGTTCATCAGTGACCGCCAGTACGGCCTCTCTTGTGTACCTCACTCAACGATGGGATGAGGCAGTAGAGAGCAAGGTGAAGGCCGTGGCTGTTAGTTTGGACATAGCAAAAGCCTTTGATCGGGTGTGGCACAAAGCGCTTCTCTCGAAGCTTCCATCATATGGGCTTCCCGACAAATTTTGCAATTGGGTCACTAGTTGTCTCACAGACCGGAGCATCAAGGTTGTAGTTGACGGTGCATGCTCGGACTCCAAGTCTTTGAAAGGTGGTGTCCCACAAGGCTGTGTGCTATCGCCAACCCTGTTTCTTATGCATATCAATGATTTGTTACAAATTAGTAACATTAATTGCTATGCAGATGACAGCACTGGTGATATTCTATACACCGGCCGTGCCAATATTTCTCGGGAACACGTCGACGAGTAGCGGAAAAAACTTGTGTCTGAGGTCGAGATACAAAATCTCGGACTGGGGCCGACCAGATTTAGTCCAGTTCAACCCTAAAAAGACACAAGTTTGTGCGTTTACCGCTGAAAAGAAACCCTTCGTCGTGTCACCTCATTTTGAGAGCACTCCCCTAGTTGCCTCAGCCAGTATCGGAATCCATGGCGTCGACATATCGAGCGACGTTCAGTTTCACGGTCACTTGGAAAGGAAGGCCAAATTGACCTCTAAAAAGCTTGGCGTGCTCAGTAGAGCACGACAGTACTTCATGCCGGCCCATCACTTGCAACTTTATAAGGCAGCCAGGCGGCGCACATGGAGTACTGTTCGCATCTCTGGGTGGGAGCACCCCAGTGTCAGCTCCTTCCATTTGACCGTATCCAAAGAAGACCGGCTCGAATTGTCGACCACCATACTCTATCCGATCGGCTATATCCCCTGGCTTTGCGAAGAGATGTTGCATCTCTTTGCATTTTCTATAAGATCTACTACGGGGAGTGCTCCGAGGAATTGTTCGGATTAATCCCAGCCGCTGAATTTCACCATCGCACCTTACGGCATAACCAAAAATTTCATCAACACCACCTTGATGCTTGGCATTCCACCACAGTGCGTTTTTCGCGGAATTTTCTGCCACGTACTTGCACTTTATGGAATGTGCTGCCGTCAGTGTTTTTCCGGAGCGATACGACTTAGGGACCTTCAAGAAAAGAGCCTATACTTTTCTCAAAGGCCGGCAACGCATCTGCTCTGCCTCTGGTATTGCGGATGTTCATGGGCGGCGATAATCACTTACCATCACGTGAGCCACCAGCTCGTTTGCCTCCTTTCTCTTTAAAAAAAAAGGCTTTTAAATGATAATTAGGGCTACCGATAGCAGCATAATAATGGTAGTCCCTCACAACGGCGCTTGGCTAGCGTGATGAATAAAACGTATTACCTTGTGAGTAAAACGTTTGTATCAGATAGATCGTTGGAAGTGGTGTTTTGAGAAGTGGTTAAGGCTATAACTTTTCATCAATTTGGATTTTTTTATTTATGTAGTAGTTTAAGTATTTTTGGAAAATTCATGTATGAGTATAAATATGATATTTTGTGTGTCTAATACTGGAATCCTTCTTTCACTTAAAACGACATTTAAAATACGAATGTTGCGCTAATTAGACTGTCAGTGAAAAAATTATTAGAAATTTACAGAAACATTACACATTTAGAATCTTAAATTTCCTAAAGTTTTTGATATAAATAAATTGGCGGCAATCTTAGTGATTAAATGGCGGATTGAAAAATTACAATATAAAAACTTTTAGTATTTGGTGTTTTAGTATATATTACGGCTCGTAAAAGTCCACTGCATGACATTGACCTCTCGCATAAGTGAGGGATATAAGTATAAGGCATTTGAAGTTTTTCATATAGTTAGTACAGAGTATTGTAAATATATCTTTTTATCGTTGGCTAGGACATTTAGACGGCGATAATCTCAGCACCTGTCACATTGTCCCAAATAACCTTCCTCCGTGGTTGAGTGACCTACACGCCGGATTTCAAAGTGGCGCCAGTTGGAGGATGGAGTTCGTATTCCAGACGGAGCCGTGTAGAAAACTACTTTATTCTATATTGTCTCGGATCTGGAACTTCCTTGATTCTGATTTCATAACACGACTTTTTAACTAACCACTTTATTTTCAAAGTAATGTATGTGATTTTGTACACATTTATTATATTTTTATTATATTATAGCGATAAATTGAGAGAAGAGGAGAAGGAGGCTACGAACCCTCTGGAAGCGCTGAACAAGAAAAAGGAGCGCTTATTTGGCATTCCGTCGGGGGTCGGAGGCGCAGTGAGCGGTGTGGCGGGCGGCGCGGCGAGCGGCTCGGCGAGCGGCGCGGCCGTTGTGTGCGTCGCACCGGGCAACGAGCCGCACCAAGTACTGCCGCCGCCGGCGCTGCCTGCTCTCGACCAGTGCTTCGACGTCTACATCGCAATGGCAGCTAACCCTTGGAACTTCATTGTTAGTACATTATGGTATATTTATATATTTCATATAAAACTGAATAATAATAATGATTATTCTAACAAAGTTGTATTAGAACCATTTTATAAGAGGCAAGTGACCCGGTAATCGCTATGGTAAATGGCATGTACAGACTGTTATCTGTCCTTCGAGCTATGTTGCCGGGCGTCTTTCACCTCAGCACTCTGATCTTTACTGCTATGTCTGTTACCGTAGTTCCTTTTTTTGTACAGAATAATCCGAATAATTCCTCGGAGCACTCCCCGTTGTATATTAAAAAATGCAAAAAGATGCAACGTCTCTTCGCAAAGCCAGAGGATCAAGCCGATCAGATAGAACATGGTCGTCGACGATTTCAGCCGCTCTTCGTTGAATGCGCAAATGAAAGGAGCTGACACTGGGGTGTTCACGCTCAGAGATGAGAATAGCATTCCATGTGCGGCCGAACCTGTGTCCTACATAGTTGCAAGCGGTGGGCCGGCATGAAATACTTTCAAGCTCTACAAAGCACGCCCAAGTTTTTTAAAGGCTAATTTCGCCTTCCCTTCGAAGGAACCGTGGTCAGGAACGTTGCTTGATATGTCGACACCAAGGATTCCGATACTGGCTGAGGCAACCAGGAGGGCGCTCTCAAATGTGATCCAACGAATAGTTACTTTTTTTGTGGTAAATGCGCAAACTTGTTAGTTTTTTGGGTTGACCTGGACTATATTTAGTCGGCCCCAGTCCGAGATTTTATCTCGACGTGTTCCCGAGAAATATTGGCAAGGCCGGTGATTAAGGCATCACCAGTCCTGGCGTTTAGATAGCAATGAATTTTACTAAATTATGATATATCATTGACGCAGAAGAAAGAGCGTTGGCGATAGCACACAGCCTTGTGGGACACCAGCGTTCACAGAATTGGAGTCCGAGCATGCACCGTCAACTATGATGCTCCGGTCTGCAAAAATCCTAGGGACCCAATTGCAATATTTCTTAACTAGCTCATATGAAAGAAGCTTCGTATGCCCGGCATAGAGCACTCACAGCACGGGACGGTCGGCGGTGAGTTCCCCATGTCATCGATATCGAGTTGGACTTAAACAGCGAACCTAGAAGATCGGCTTTCTCCTTTGCGTCCTGGGCCAGCGAGTTGTACTGTGCAGAGATGGTCGTGATGGCTGACTGAAATTCCCTTGGACAGTCTTCGTAGGAACCATGCCATTCTGTTGGTGCCACCAAATCAAGGTTTAGATCTTCCATCAATGGGCACTACAGATGATGGAACGAAGAGGTCCATTCCATGAAGCACCACATCGGTCACAGAATTGGCAACATCGTCGGGTCTATCCAGCGAGAAATATTTCAAAGACCGCATCCCTTCCCAATCCGCCGACCTGTAGTGCCACACACGGCGTCAGCCAGCAGATCACCACCACAGTGGGCACATGATAGGCACTTTACTTCGGATCACTTCAGATGCTGCGGATGTCACCATTGCGGATTCTATAATCCAAAGAAACACCTATGTCTTTTCCAACAGTATAAGACCACGTTTTTGTTCCACGTTTCGTTATGTATGGTTATAAGGTCTAGTCTTCAGATTTTGATCTTGAACATGCCCAGCCAAATTGAATTCCAGCACGCTCCACCCACTCAGGATGAGAAAGTTCCTCTTTTTTATAGTTGCCAAAGAGGATCAGGAAGACGGTTGCTTAAACTAGTAACCAGACAACCCGGCATCTCACGCGGACCTTTACTTTGGTTCCGCGGTTAATAACTTTTCGGTCACGAGGGCAGAGAGAGCTTATCGTAATACCTACCCACGACCATTACCGCGCCACCGCTGACACCGTGCGGCCCCCGCCATAGTCAGAGGATACCAAAAAATCTTCCACTGCAAGGTTAGTGCAAGATGCTGAGCCAAACATTCCTTTTACAGTCCACCATGTACTGAGGTCCATTTAGGTTCACAACTGTTGTTCTAGCCACTGCTTCTAAGCTTCACAGATATTTCGATTCGGAATCCGTTTTGGGGACAGGTACTCGCCTAGCCGAGCCAACACCCTTGTCGAGCGGCTTGTATTGTAAAATTTTCGGATAATCTGAAATATTTTCCTATACGTACCAGTTACCGTGGATTTGTTGTAATCGGGGTTTATGGACGTAGATATAAACTTTTTTTATTTGTTGAATTAATGAAGTTCAGAATAGAGATAAAAACGTTCTCCTTGGTATTTTGGTATTTGCTTGTAAATTAGTCCGAATAAGCATGTAGCGTAGGAAATCATAGTTTTAAAGCGTAGTCTCTTTAGCGTTATTTCTAATTGTGCCAGAAATATTAATTATTTCTACTGCAAACTGCATATGAGTATTTTATTATTTTGAAGCATTATGAATAGAGTATTCCTAAAATAAATTTTAGGACAAAGATTTATATATTTTTTTAATTGTGTTTGATAGTGTCCACTATTTTTATTGAACCTATATTACAACTTTTGAGTCTATGACATTTGTCATAGACTCAAAAGTATGGAAAAGTTATATTTTAAATATGCAGTTACCTATAACCTGTGTATGTTTATTCTCAACAAGGTCCAACCAAACAGCACAAGGCACACACTGCAGACCATGATGTCGTCATTACAAACGGAGTGTCCAAAGCTGTCTGAAACCGACGCACCTGTTAATCCAGTCAGTGGAGAACTTTACACTGTTCATTACAAAAAGGATGGCTGTTGGTACAGGTACGAATACATAGAAGGTGGTCAAACTTAACATACATACACTGCACTTACCTACAATACACAATATACAAAATATCATGAATAACCTTGAATTACCTTTGTAAATAATCATAATATTCATACATATCCTTTCGGCCCGGATGACGATCTACTACTCTAATCGCCATGCTTGGCAAGCCGATTGGCGATTGCAGACTGTACGCATTTGTTGTCGCTGTTGCCTGTCAACGGTCCGCTTATTTTTGACTGGTATTTTTTAAGATGTTTATTCCGCGATCGAAAATAAAAGATCTGTTGACAGACGCGTTGGATTCAATTGTTCTACCGTGTCTACGATACGAAAATTATAAAAAAAAAAAAACAAAAAGCAGAGGTGGATGCAAATTCTATCAAGAAGTTCAAGAGACCCAAATATGATAATTTCGATCAGGCTATTATAGCTTATCATGGTTTCACAGATTGCACCAGATTAATATGCCTGTTAGAAAAATCAAATTTACCAAATAGATCCCTCAGTATAGCAAGATGTCAATAAAATAGTAGAATAATATTGATTTTTCTTCTTTCTGTTTAACAACTACTTTCAATAACGTCATAAAATGTGAAGGCTGTTGTTATACAGTTGACACTGATATATCAGTATAATAATATGTATTGATATGATAATGTATGTATCTCGTTAGCTGTTTATAAAAGCTGTAAGATTTTTTTTTATAGAAAAGGGAGGCAAACGAGCAGGTGGCTCACGTGATGGTAAGTGATTACTGCCGCCCATGAACAGCCGTTGCCGTTGCAACGGCTACCTGCTCCTACCTCCGGTTACCTGCACTCACCAGACGAAACGCAGAATTTTGTTAGACTTCTACTTCACGCCGGTATACTATGTGGTCGTGGTCGAGCCGGCCCATTCATGCAACAACAAATGCTGATGCGTGACTCTACCAATGTGAAAAGATAGATAGTTGTTTGGGTGTGAAATTGATTGGCATAAAAGTAAATTGTCTGGTTTATGCTGATGATGCAGAGCTTATTCCACCATCAGAGACAGAACTGCAGGCATTAGACACGTGTATAAAAGAGGAATGTAAAAACACCGGTTTTCAAGGTGTCGCCATCTTGAGGTCCCGGGTGGGACAATGTAGAAAAACCAATTTTTCTACATTTTCTCGGGTTTGGGTGTTTGTGTTGCCTTCGTTGTTTCCGATTCCTAAGCCTCAAGTGCTTTAGCATCTTACATTGAGATCGGAGCAATGTATGTGATGTCCCTATCTATCTATCTATTATATTTTTCACAAGTATCAATTTAAAACATTTACAATTAATTTTGCAATAAACGTAGAGTTTAATATTTTAGCAGTTCATGTCTGTTATATATTTAAATTTTAATTTCAGTGTAAATGCTATTTTGCAGGGTGACAATAGCAGGGACAGTATCATCGGAAATGGTTTCGGTTTATTTTTGTGACTACGGCGATTTGGCGCTGCTGGCAACTAAAGACTTGCGACCAGTGCCTCCCGGGGCTCCGTTGGCCCGCACATTACCGCCTCAAGCAATAAAGGCCAAGCTATTTGGTAATTAAATTTTCAATTACTAAATAAGATGCAATTTTATGTTTCTTCTCGGTTTCTTATGGCTGAAACTGCGCAAACTGTTGATGCCATGTGATATTTTGCTGGCGGACAAATCCTCGGACATTGGCAGAGAATCATCGATTCAAAGATGAAACCAATTTTTTTAATAAATCAAATGAACTCTTATGTTTACTGATGGTACAGTAGCTTTTAACATATTAATTGATCCATTTACTTTGACCATGGTAAAAATTACTATGCCATGCCATAAGAAATGGCATAATGCAAATGCCATTTCTTATGGACTAATTGTTTTTTTTTTTCAATCCAACACACATATATTTTGGAATAACATAAAATTGTAAATAAAAATATCTTTACGCTATTCATAATACTGGGATAGAGACAGAGGTCTGGACTCCTTTTAACCTAACTTCCACCAAAAACATTTTTTTGAACAACGTGACAGGTGGTGAGCCATTTGCCGTCTTTATCTGTCCAAGCGAATAATATAAATCATACATGATTTTGAAAAAAACCCATTGGTATGAGCCTGCCATCTGGGGATAGAACTCGGGTCTCTAGACTTTCATTCGGATCAACTAACCACTCTGCTATCGTGACTATGTTAAAATTGTATAATAAATATAAATGCAGAAAATATATATACACCAGTTAAATATATAAATTTGTATTCAAAAATAGTTTCACATAATTCGTGAATTATGTAATAAATTATGAAGTACAAATATGGTTTATTTTAACAGATGTGTGGCCTCTTCATCAAGACTGGACTGTAGAAGACTGCATAAGATTCCAAGAGTTGTGTGTAGAGCAACAGTTTGTTGGTATATGCAAAGAAGTGGGTAAGGACCCGCTGAACCCAAACGAACCCCTGATTACTCTTGACCTTATTGATACTTCCACTGAAGAGGATATATATTTGAATAAACAATTAGTCGCTGAAGGCAGAGCTAGGCTTGCTTCCAATTCTTAATTGTAGTTTCACCAAATGAGTTTTGTATTGTTTTTTTTCATTAAATCATAACTAGTGGCTATTATAGGCCAGTAGTCACATTTTTGACTGTTGTCTCTGAAAATGCTATTATAAAAGTATTTAAATGCAGCTTAATAATGTATATTATTAAATTTGTTTTTTTTTTTGTTTTTGTTTTATAGTAGTCTTATGATTACGAGTAAAAGTTAAGTTTATCATATCGACACAAAATACTCTTCTGTAGTCAATTCCATATTTTTATTATTCTTAAAGTTGGTATTTAAATTAAAAAAAAGTTTATCAGACGTTGCTTTGTTTATTATTATTAAGCACAACTCTGCAAAGATCTTTTGTTACTTACGAGGTATGGTTTAAAAGTTTTGCAAATTCTGGTACAGTTAACATTAATAAGCCCGATAACATTAAACATTCAAAAACACAAAATTACCACATAGCAAAATAACGAGAGTTATATGGTATATTTTTGTCCTCGTCAAATTTTACACTCTATGCAACAAAGTATTAGTGTTACATTTAAAATTTGTTAAAGTTAAAAAAAAACCTATTCATCCTTAACCATTTGCCAAACTGTTGTGTGAATGTAAAATTTGTCTGGTGATTATTGTAATATTGAGCATTTAATATTTCTATAATAAGATGTACTTTTTTTAAATTTTCCCTGTATTTTAACTAGAACTTTATATAAGGATTCTTGCAATACGTATTAGATGAGTGAAGCTGTAAACCAACTCATATTTAATTAAACTCATAATTATGAATTGTTTAAAGTTTTTTTAAATTTGAAATGAATGTGTTCAATTTCCATTATTTGCCTCATAACTATGATCATTGTTCTCCTCACAACTACGTTACAAACTGGAAAATATATCGAAATAAACATTAAGAAAATGTTATGTTTGGAAATTTGCTTTTCATTGAAAGTGACAGTATAAATTAACTGTATGCACATGCTGAATAAAAATATGTTTAATTCTTTTTTTATTAAGAATTGTACCTATTTAGTCAAGTCCCAATATTTCTGAAAAATTTTAACTATTCACAGAGAATATAATCATAAAAGTCTAGCTATTTGTTTAAATATGAACTTTTTCTTTTGCATGATGAATAAAATTAGCTTTCAACGAAAATATACTCATTTATTTCTAATTATAATATTTATTTCACAGGCCATTTGTGATTTTTATGGTGAAAACAGCTAACAGTAAACACATTAGTTAAATGGCTACTGCAGACCCCAAAGCCTGCAAACCAAGTTGACGAATGTATTATAACCCTTGGAAAAAAAAGCTGTTTCACACCAAAATCGGTAAGAGTGTAGTACTGACTCAGACCATCTTTATAAACAATTATTGGTAACCGGAAACTAAATAAGTAGATGGTGAGACATTATATATTTTGATCATCTGTAGCAGTGGCCCTTCTGGGGACTGTTTGATACTGTAATACAGCAGAATGGTGAAACTATCCCAAAAGTCATCTCAAATCCTTTGTCTGCCACTAAATAGCATTGTGTGATTATGATATAACACATGATGTGCATTTCAATTATATCCTCAAGCGTGATGATAATAATAATAATTCTTTATTGAATAAAACCATAAGATACATTTCAAATTGCGGCTCTCTGGCTCCCGAACTAGCGTTATCTGTATGTCGGTAAACAGTTCCTTCCCATTTTACAAGTTTTATTCACACATGGTTTATACACCACATATTTTTGTATATTCTAAACTAATACTCCTATTATGTGTGTAAGTGCGTGTCTGTTCCAGTGATATTTATATTTTTAATATATTTTGTGCAGGGTAGATTAGATGGGTAAATCAGGTATGTCTAAAACATATGAATTAAATTGTATACTTAGAGAACGCTTTTAGCCGGGATGGAAGATGTGATTTAGATGTGGATTGGTTTGTGGCTGCTGAAACCAAGTCTACGGTGCCCTGACTGCGTTAGTCAAAAGGCAAAGCTTACTGAAAAGTGCACGCCTTAGAATATATAACGCAGTCCTGGTACCGACTTTTTTTATAAAGCAACGAAACCTGGGTAAGCCAGAAGAAGCAGAAAAGCAAGTTGAATGCAGTGGAGATGCAATCTCTACGTAAAATGTGCAGCATTACCTTAGCCAACCGAAAACGTAACGAAGAGATTCGCAACATCGCAGGTTTGAAAGATGACATTATCGCTAAAATTGATAAATGCGTGCTTTGGTGGTTTGGACGAATTAATGCAAAACAAATTTTGAAGAAAATACATAGCACGAAAGTTTTAATATTAATTAAAAGGTGTCAAGCTGCCGAAATTTTGTGGTATTTTTTTATATAATGCATTCATTAATTCTTTTGAAACAGTTTTGAAGGTATGGGCTGTAGCATCATCTTATTAGTAGGTCAACTGTAAGCTCATTTTACATCCTTCTTTACCTTTCTTTATTATTTATCTGCAAGCATAAATTATAACTTTTGCTTTTGGTAATGAGTTACTAATGTTTATGTCATGCTCCTCCACTGCTTTGTCTCCATGTGGTGTCCTTAATAATATACCTTTATTTTTCCTCTTTTTACTTTTCATCAGGTTGGTAATGGACAGCAATATCTAAAGTTCTAGGTGTCTGGTATTGCAATTACCAAACCACTTAGCAAGTGAGTTTATGGGAAACCTAGAAGAGGCCTATGTCTTACAGTCGAATTGTACATGCCATTATTTATGCTATGTATACAGAATTTGTAGTAAAATAAGAAAACAAGTAACTTAGTCTATCTTTATTATTTACGAAGTTCTTCACTTGATATACCATATTTCTTTTTCAAAGTATCTATTTCTTCTTGTTTCTTCTCTATATCCATGCCCTTAAATGCTTTGTTTGACCTATAATACAGTACCACTAAATATCTGTTGCATACATTAAAACCTGACAAATGATCACAAGCATTTTTTGCATCAAAAATATCTTCATAAACCACAAAGGCAGTTCCTCTCGTTTCTGGTGTGTTTCCACTGTAAACAAAAATGGTTTTCAATATAATAAAATGAAAAATTAAGTTTAAAAATAAGCCTCTGAAAAAGGAGGGCTGTAAGGGCTCAGTTGTAGGAGATTCATGCCTAGCATGAATCTAATGAAGCAATCAATGTACAAAAATTATATCAAAGATAAATATGAAATTCAAAAAGTAGCGTGTCAAATAAAATGAGCTTACAAAGTATCTTAAGAAACATTTTTACTTACACACGAATTTGTCGAATGGCACCGTATTTCCCAAAAATATCATACATTTCTTCAGCAGATATTTTGTAAGGCAAATTCCTGATATAAAGTATTCTGTTTACCTCAGGAGGTAGTCGCACCTTTAAAATAAAAAATTATATTATGTAGATGTTTTTGAATTTCAGTCTGTCATATATCAAAAACAGTTAGATGGTACTTAATTATCTTGTTAAGTAAAAAGATAAAACTAAGTGGGTAGAAAAATATATTTGTCTGTCAATGATTTACTTCACATGCTACATAACACATTAAATATTTCTAAGAATAATTACAGTGTTTTAATGGATATAATACAGTCTCAAGTCTTCACACTATTCATTATACTAGGGAAGCCAAAGGAACACTTAAGTCATTTCAATCCACCTGTTATGAAATCATTTATTGGGACACTGTAACAGGCCTGTTGCCGAAGAAAATAAAAATTTGTTAATTACACCTAAAATTTCTATTAATTTTTTCATTGCACTCTTGCAGCTCATAGCTTCAAAACCAGAGCCACTACAAACTATCAGGTTATCATGTATGACTTAATGACTATAACATATACACTTAATGGTTATATAAATAGCTATAAGTTGCATATGTTAATTATCTAGCCTAATATGTTAAAGAACAAAGTCTGTTAGTAACTGTACATTGATATGTAAATTATGTATTATTAAATTTGCATATTATTAATTTTGCTTCATTGAAAAATAATTGTAATCTCTGAAACATTTGTGGAATATCTACTTTTATGAATATAATATAAAAAGAGTACCTAAATGTTTAGCAGCATTACTGACTATTGCAAGTTTAACTTTTTATTTTTATTTAATAGAAAAGAACTAACTCTAAAGGAACTACTATCACAAGATAATTTACATTGGTTTTTCATTATGTACAAAAGACAAACAGTGGTCGGTTGAAGGTATTATGAGTTTTGTGTAACGATTATTGTGTTTGGATTAATGTTTTTTTTTACTTATCATCTCGTTACTGTTTACATATATAAACATATGATTATTTACTTACATTGGCTCGTCTCTGGAGGGCTAAAGCCATTTTATGGCGAAAATATTCCCAGTAAAATTTTATACCACGGTTACTGTGACTTTATTTTGATTATAGTCTCCAAAAATTATATAATAAAGAGAATATAATCACTACGTTGTGAGAGTCAGCACTTAGAATATCTTGGTATATAATCACTAATTTATAATTGTAGCTATCACGAAAGAGGCTATCACAATCAAATAGAATATAATCACTACGTTATAAGAGTCGGCACTTAGAACATAAAATCGTGTTCTTGCATTTTGACAAAGATAATATAATCATTAACAATAACGTAGCGTAAATAGAGTATATAGTCATAATCACTACGTACTCTTTTTCCCAAAGAGTATAAAATCACTACGCTAAAGTACTCTTCGGTCATCACATCAAACTATATATTATCACTGTAACCACAGATCTAGGAGAGATTTAGTAGTTTATCAGAATAGGGATGATGAGCTAAAATCGATTAATCGAACAATCGATATATTGGGCAAAAAATTCTTCAGTAATCGATATATAGTGTTATTGACTCGACTACACCGTGAATGGCTGAGTGCGAAGTTTACCTTTTTATTTATTGATATTGCACCATTTGTCGTTGACTTATTTTTGTTATATATTGTGAAGGTGTTATTGAAACTATCTATTGTTACTTCGCAACATTCCGCATGCAAATATAAAATGGTATATGTTACCTGGTCCTTTCATAAGTCACGATAGCCGAGTGGTTGGGTGGTTGGAGTTTCGAGTCAAGAGACCTGAGTTCGATCCTCAAGTGGCCGTACCAATGGGTTTTTCTAAAAACTTATGTACGAATTAATATCGATGACCTATCACGTTGTCCCGAAAATATCTTCGGTGGAAGGTGGGTCAAAGGGACTTAATTGTTTAGACTAGACCTCTGTCTACCCCTGTATTGGGAATAGCGTGAAGATATTTATATTTATTTATTTTTTTTACCTGGCCCGAAGAGAAGAAGAGCACCACCCTCCCTCCGCGACTCTACGATGAGCGACCGCACGGTCGCTCATCGTCTTCAAGTCTCCATTTAAATATAGATATTTTGAAAAACTATCTTTTTGTTCCCGATTTCTTTTGTTAATCGATTCAGCATGTGAATTAAACCGATTAAAAGTCGATCTTTTTCGAAAGAAATCGTCACCCGAGTACTTTCATATATAACTAGAACTTAGAAATAAAGTACAAAATGGCGGTTTTATCGCTAAAGAGCGATGTCTTCCAGGCAACCTTAGGCCAAGAAAAGACTTAAGGACAGTTGGAGGTGGTTTGTATTTATAATCAACTTACATGCAAATATCTATGTAAACTAAACCAATATATTTTATTAATATAATGTTATAATAATATACAAATACATAATAAATATATGAAATATAATAGACATACATAAATGTAAATAAGTATGGGTTTATATATAATAGTGTATATATATATTACTAGCTGACCCAGCAAACGTTGTTTTGCCATATAAAAATAGGGGTTGATTGTAAGGTGGTGAGAATTCAGGGTTTTATGTATTTTTTAATGATATCATAAAAAAATATTTAAATAGAAAAAAAAATTAGGGGTGGACTACCCATAACATTTAGGGAGATGAAAAATAGACGTTGTTCGATTCTCATGACTACCCAATATGCATACAAAATTTCATGAGAATCGGTCGAGCCGTTTCGGAGGAGTACGGTAACTAACATTGTGACAGGGAAATTTTACATATTAGATAATCATAAACTATCAAAACAAATAAGAATGTTGATAATGGTAATCGGTTATTACACAGACCTCAGATAATGATTCTTAACGTCATTCTTAACCTTATTCAGTGTCTTTGCATGACGAATTTCCTGACGAAGTTCATTCCACAGGCAAATGGCCTTGACCGCAAAGGTTATATTATAAATAAATATAAATATCTTCACGCAATTCCCAATACAGGGGTAGACAGAGGTCAAGTCTAGACAATTAAGTCCCTTTGACCCACCTTCCACCGAAGATATTTTCGGGACAACGTGACAGGTGGTGAGCCCGTCGCCGCCTTTATGTCCAAGCCAACGATGAAATTCGTACATAAGTTTTTGAAAAACTCATTGGTACTGCCACCTGGGGATCGAACTCAGGTCTCTCGACTCGAAATTCCGATCACCCAACCACTCGGCTATCGTGACTTTTTATAGGTTTTTATAGGAAGGTTATATTAGTTTTGTATATTTGTGGTGCGAGAATAAGTGATGTCCTACGGTCAGCTGGAGAACTTATTTAAATAGCTTGGAGCCATAGGATTGATAATACACAGTACAAGAGATAGATAGTTCGTAGATTCCGGCGAAAATGCCGGAAACCTCAAACTGTCTATGTGTATGGAATGGTTAATGCAGCGGAAGAAGTGTGTGGAACGGTAAAAAGAGGAGATAGGAGAGAGGAGTAGTAGTAAAAGAAGAGATGCATGGTAGAATAATAAAGTGCAAGAAGCTGTAAAGAAGAAGAAAGCGTAGTTAGACTGCTTGGCCTCTAGTAATGGTAAGGACATGAGAGATAAGATGAGAGAGAGGTATAAGCTGCAGAGGTGAGTTAAAGGTGTACAATGGAAGCGGACGAAAGGTTGTCCCGCAAATTTAGGGAAAACTGGAAAGAGGTTTGGGGGCGAAAGTGCTGCGACGGCCTTAAAAATGAACATTAGCTTACCTTAGTTTAAAATTAATAGTTATCTTTGAAGTTATACTATTGAAAATAATATATTAATGCATTAATTCTATTTAAGAAAATTCTAACTTCTATTAATTTGATGTAAAAGATTGAGATTGAAAGTGTGCCGCAAAACAAGCTAGACAAAATTAAAATATTTAATATCTTTATTATATTATATAGTATTATAGTTATATAGTAATTTTATAGTAATATAGTCGAAAGGACTTAATTGTCTAGAATAGACCTCTGTTTACCTCGGTATTGGGAATTGCGTGAAGATATTTATATTATCTTTATAGAATTATATAGAATTAAATAAGTAATACTGATTTAAAACTAATTCTGAAGAAGAAGCTAGAAATATTCCCTGCTCAAGTAGTTGTCTGTGACATGTGATTCTAGAAAAGGCATGTAGATCTGTCTAAAACAGAAACTGTACAAAATTTAAATGTCTTTAAAGGTATAGATACAGTTCCGCGCATTTATCGCTTTTGCCAACCTCTGTCTACCCCTGTATAGGGAATTGCGTGAAGATATTTATTTATTTATTATGCTCCTATTATCGTACATTTGTACAAGGAAAATTTTGTAAAACTTTTACACAATTTAATCGCTACTGTTGATGGAACGAAGACAGCGAATGCGCTTTAAAGAATTGAAGATACGTCTTCATGAGAGCGAATTCTAGGCTAGCTTGTGATAGTGATGCTGGAGAGTTTATAGTAGACCCCAATGCAAGTAACGGTATAGGACGTATTCTTTCTCAAATTATATTATTAGGAAATAACTAAAAAGTTGTTTCGCATACTTTAGTAAAGGGAGACGGCACAAAGCCGCAATGTCACATACTATCTAATTGCACCACGATCGAAAGTTGGCGAGGTACTAAAAGCTTGCCATTATGGCATTTGAGCGAGAAGAAAACCTCGATAAAAAAAACGAACGTTTTGTTTATGTGCGTGCAGCTGTGAAACTCCGGAAAGAAGTAGAGGATCGTTGTAATAGTTCAGTTTTTGAGTCCCTTGGGAAAGAATAGATCTGGATATTGCGAGCCTATATTTATTAAGCGATAGTGGAAACCGTTATATGCTAGTAATATTAGATGAATCTATAAAGTAGCCGGAATTTGTTGAATTGAGCATATGTAGCTCTGACTTTGAGATTGACTTTTTTTAAAGACATCCCGAATCGATCGCAATCACGACCCATACATTTGGTGGTCAGTTAATCTAAATCAGTACTCGCAGTTGTCAAGGTTTGCTAGAATTTATCTTTCAGCACCTGGCAGTAGCGTTTACAACGAAAGGCTATTTTTAGAAGCTGGTCTGGTATACGAAGCCAAGCGAAGTCGCCTCTTACCAACAAACGCGGAAAATTGGATATTTATTCATCACAATTTGCCACTTGTTAATTTTGAGTATTAAACTAATAAACACATTAATAAAACAAACATTTTTGATGTGCGATTATAAAAATAAACGGTGTCCATAACTTATTGGAGTATGATTTGCCTTGTGTAAAATAATGAGATTTTTTAAAATTTTACTATCCGGTATCCGGCCGGATAGTTACAACAAGGCCGGATAGGCCGGATACCGGATAGTTACCGGATATCCGTCTCATCTATAGTTAAAATACACTTTTACCATTGGACGAATTACCGTAAATGGCCTTAGTTATATTTGGATTGAGTAATGTAATTATATATTAAGGCCCTGTAAATACTAATTGGAGTGTCTGTTTGTAATATTGAAATACCCCTTTTTAAATACATGTATATGAATATATACGGTGCATAAACCAAAATATTTTTTTTACAATTTTGTTTGTCTGTCTGTCTGTCTGTCTGTCTGTTTGTTCCGGATAATCTTTGAAATGGGTGGACGGATTTTAACAGGACTTTTACTGACAGATAGCTAATGTTATAAGGAGTAACGTAGGCTAGTTTCATTTTAAAAACAAAATTAGGGTTACGCGTTAAGTGTTAAACTTCGGCCCTAGCCGCGGGGAGAAGCTACTTTGTAATAAAAACCAAGAAAATAGATGAGGTAGACATCCAGGCTTGCTGGTGCCATGCTACAAGTATAACATTCTACGTTACCTAATGTTATAGAAAATATTGTAGACACTATTTTCAAAACATGTGAGAAATATTTGAGTCTAAGTATGTTACCTGATGTTCCGCAGATATAGAAATAATTCCATAGTTTCTAGCTGCAGAAGAAAACGTTGCCTTGAGATCAGCGAATAAACAAAAAATATAACAGTAATAAAAGTAGGAAGAAATCAACTGTAATACCCGCTTTTCCGTTGAATGAATTTAAAAAATTGTACTGCTAAAAATTTGTGAGTGTAATGTTTTTACGTATTCAGGGATTCATAATAAATTTAATGAGCGCAATGAGAACCGTGTAAAAATTACTTAGTAGAGATTTTTATTTGAAACATGTTTACACCTCCGTCCTGTGAGAATTCTGAATGATTTGATTGATGAGATTGTCTGTCTGCCTTGTGGATTTTCTTCCTTTTCAGAATGAAAGTGACCGTCAAACCTAGGGTTGCCTCATTTGAACATGTCTGCCTGCCTGGAGACAAATATGTGCAAATGATTTAATGATTTTTTAGCACTCTCAATAACGCGAAAACGCGGCGTCATAGAACCTTCTTTGACTAGACCAAATCAATTGGTATATATAATAATAATATATTGGTTATGGTTCTAAATAAATTGGTTATTGTTCTAAACAGAATATATCTATATAAAGTTATTAAAGTTGTAAGAAACAACAATTTTCATAAGCACTACTTTTTCAGTATTTTCTTGCCGCGGAGAGTTGCGGTGTCGCGAGCATACGTAGAAGAAGGAAATCACTTTTACCTCTGCCTCACGAAAGTTTATTGATATAGGCCAGCCGCGTATTATTTGTGCAAACAACCTGATGCTGTTCAGTTTTACTTTAAAATACTATAGACAAAGACGAGTCAAATTTTGTTAATAATTAATCTTTATTAATTATATTATTATTACAGATCGATCTTTTTGATGTTTTCTTTTTAGGCTTTGATCGCACATACGAAAACTTATTTAATATATCGCGGAGTCACTATAGCCGAGTGGTTGGGTGGTCGAAATTTTGAGTCGAGAGACCCGAGTTCGATCCCCAGGTGGCAGTCTCGTACCTACGACAGGTGGGTTTTACCTTAGTGGTGTTTGTGATTGTAATCGAATAATTTTCGGTAGTAATTTGTGTTACGACGGTCGAGTGGGTGAGTGATCGGAATTCGAGTCACGAGACCCGATTTCGATCCCCAAGGCTCGTACCAATAGGTTTTTTCAAAAAATGTGCGATTTATATCGTTTGTTTGGACATAAAGGCTGCGACGGTCCCAAAAAATGTCTTCACCTGTCCCAAAAAATGTCTTCGGTGGAAGGTAATTCGAAAAGACTTAATTGTCGAGACCTCTGTCTACTCCTGTAAAGGGAATAATACCTATAATATATATAAATATAGAACCTCTTGTAGGCAAATTATGAGATGGTTACACGAGTACACGCTCAGTAATAAATAACGTAAGCACCAAACAACTTTAATTATTCACTTTAAAACGACTTAATGTATTGCTATATTTTAAAAGTAATTCGATATACTGATTCGTACAGATATCTCGATGGAACGACAAAACCAAATTAATTAGAGCTCACTTTTAATTTTTTTCTATCGAGAAAACTTCATGTTATCGTGCTTTTGTTTTTATAGGATAAAAAATCATATACTATTACATTTGGTTCATAATCCATAGAATTGTAATAAATATTTTTAAATAAATATGTGAAATATAAAAGTTCTAAAAATATTCGAGGTATCCTCCCTGCCTGCTTTTCATAATATATTCAACAGTGTTTCCGAACTCCCTTCCTCCGTAGTAACATATATGAATACATTGACACTTTTGTAAAAAAAAATCCAATGAATTTAGAACAATGTTTACAGACTGCCTATTACACTGTTCTCGTCATGGTCTAGAGCGTAATCATTGTTAAATCTCTGTTTATTGTGTCGAATATAGATTCCCGTCACCGGTTAAGCATCAGATCAGTAGCATCGCTTTCCCGTGTAGCACTCTCGCAATCGTAACAAAACTTTAAATATTTATTTGTAAACAATGTTTGTTTCCAATAATTTCTTTATTTTGTTGTTGATATCTTTTGTGCTAGCTCAGGACCCTACCGCAAATTTACCGCAGGGGCGTATTGTTGGAGTACGTTAAATTTTTTTTATTTTTATTGTTTTTATTGAATTTAATAATTTAATATTTCTCTTATCCTATCTTAACTCATATTTCTTTTTTGCGTAGATCAAAGTATATACCGAGGCTTCTCTAACCCCGGTTGAAATATTCTACGGCATCCCATACGCAAACGCTCCAGTTGGAAAGTTCAGATTCTCTGTGAGTATTCCCATTTGTGATTATTAGTAAAATGTTATATAAATCGAGCCCTAAAATTCATAATACATCCTAGAGTAGCATTAATAAAATAGGAGTAAATCCAAAAACCCTATTGCTGGTAATCATATTATAAGATAATATGTGTTTAAGAGCTAATGCATTATTAATAATAATTTGTACATTGATTGTGGTTTTATAGTGTTTGGTTTTTATAAAAATATAAATATGTAATACTGTAACTCGCGCGGCGATAAAGGAATAGACTTGCCACGCTTTGCTTGAGCCCCTAGAGTATTTTTAGGCTTTTCCTATTCTCTTGATTGATTTCTCTTGAGAGACGATGGGTGCAGATTCGTCTCTAACGACACTCACGGGAAGGAAGAAGGTTTATATTCTAACACAAAATACATTATTACTAATTGAAACTTCTAAGTTATCTAATGACATTACCTCATTGTATATTGTAGATCTTCAAAAGAGGCATGTAAAGAAATTGAAAACGTGTGCTGCATTCTTAACTGTTGCTCGTGGCCTATTAGACCTGGCTAATGATACATTCCTTGGAAAATTCTTAAGTATAAAAAAACATTTAAAAAGAATTTAACCGCCTTCAAGAAGAGCATAAAATAAATTTTTATTATTAGACATTTTAATTATATTCAGTTAAGTTCTTATATTGTTATTATATCGGCACCGCCTCCAAGCACATCGGTAAGAAGTGTATACTAAAATATTTCATTTAAATTGATAAGAAACAAGTTTAGTTATGAAAGTAATTTTGAAGGCGGTTTTTTTAAATAATGTTTTTTCCCTATTTTTAGTTAGAAAAAGGTACGTATGAGAACTTACTGAATACGATAATATTCGTACTTTGAGGACAGAAAACTTAGGGATGTCCATATCTAGTAGTAGATGAAGCCCGTGGTCTTAGTGATTATTATAATGAATACGTTATGCGTAAGAAATCTAATCAGTCGGTGGAAAATATTATAAGTCCAATTCGTCTCTTATCGTCCAAAACCTATGAACCGGGTATACAGATAGTCAACTAATCTAACCGTTAAGGTAATGTATGACGGAATTAGGAAAAAAAGAAAGAAAAGACCCTCATTTCACGGAAGACATTTTTTGAGAAAACGTGATAGGTGGTGAGCTTGTCGCCATCTTTACATCCAAGTCATCAATATAAATCGTATATAAGTTTTGAAAAAAGCTCCCGGTATGAGCGTCGTAGTACTCGATTTTTTTTATAGAAAAGGAAGGCAAACGAGCAGGTGGCTCACGTGATTACCGCCACCCATGAACACCTGCAATACCAGAGGCATAGCAGATGCGTTGCCTACCTTAGAGTGCCCCCGAATTGGGGGAGGGGGGTGTGTGGGCCACCGGTTACCTGCACTCACCAGACGAAACGCAGAAGTTTGTTAGACTTCTACTTCACGCCGGTATTCTGTGAGGTCGTGGTACTTCCCCTGTCGAGCCGGCCCATTCATGCAACAACAAAAGCTGATGCGTGGCTCTACCAATGTTATATCGATACGAACCTGGGGATTGAATTCGGCTATATTTCCTTGAATTCCGATCTCCCAATCGCTCGGCTATCGTGACCATAAAGTAAAAGATGAAAATTATTTAGTGTAATATTTCAGGCACCTGAACGGCACTCAGGTTGGAGACGCACTTACTTTGCCCATCGAATGCCTCCTCGGTGTCCACAACAAGGTATGGATAATAGTGAAAATTACAGTGAAGATTGCCTATTTCTCAACATATTTGCGCCCAGGGTAAGCTGTATGTACAAATAACTGTTTATTATCTGTGTCTAAGCAACTATTTTTAAAAGAGACATAAAACAAGTGGGATTATTATTCAAATGACTTTGAGACGTTACATGTTTGATTTAGTTTAGTTTGGTTGGCTCAAACAAATTTATTGTAGATGGAATATCGTAAGAAAATCTACTGTGTCGTCGAAACCAATGTACTTATATTATCAAAGATTTACACCATCTCTGGAAAATCACCATGATTTTGATAAAAAGAGACAAAAAACCATTAATGTACTATCGTAACAAATAATAAATGGCAGGCCGATTACTATTTAAAGTTCAATTACAATTAACATTACAAACTAATTGCGATTCGCGTTTTTTTTTCTCCTTCATGCATTGTATGAATACTGGGACAGAATAGGTCTAAACAATTAATCCACCACTTCCGATTCACCTTTCACTGAATCTCTTTTTGGAACGAAGTGACAGGAGTGAGCCTTTCCCGATTTCAGTTACAAGTTTTACTTATGAATTTCTCCATAAAAGTAATAAATGTCCCTGCATACGAAATTAATAAATTATTTAATTATTGTACTTCATTTACCAGAAAGTGCACTATATACATGAAATATATGCGGACTAAAATACTATACTAGTAGTTCTGTGATAGACAATCCACTTGCAAAACGTGGCGATTTCCACAATTCCTCCCTTACGGAAATATAAAAATTAAATATGAAAAAAATCGCGCCTATGTCATGCAGTGGACTTTTACAGGCCAATACGATGATATATGATAAATTTTAATATTTTCTATAGAATTGAATTGAACCTTTAGAGCAGAACAAATTTTGTAATAGCAATAAAGTGTTTTAGATTAAAATCTCATTACCATTATCTATGACTAAAAATGTAATATTTTCAGATAGCGAGTGGATGGAAAATTATATCCTGTCATGATATTACTATACAGCGAAACGTGGTTACGCGGAAGCCCTACATTACCCTGTCAAGAGTTAGCATCTGAAGACATTGTAGTGGTTACTGTAAATTACCGCTTGCATTTACTTGCACTCTTTAGCCTAACCTCATTAGCGGCAAGGGGTAATCTTGCACTTCTTGATCAATACTTAGCGCTGTTATGGATACGAGAGAATATTTCTGCATTCGGCGGTGACCCCAACGCAATCACGCTTGTTGGACATTCAGCTGGTGCTGACAGTGTATTGCATCACATAGTATCTCCTCGCTCAGTGGGTACGTATCTACTTGACCTTTCAGTAACTAAATTAATAATATTTTTTCTTAAAACTTCTTAATATTTTTTCTTTTATCTTAAAAAAAAATATCTTCACGCAATTCCCAATACAGTGGTAGACAGAGGTCTAGTCTAGACAATTAAGTTCCTTCGACCCACCTTCCACCGAAGATATTTTTCGGGACAAGGTGACAGGTGGTGAGCCTGTCGCCGCCTTTATGTCCAAGCCAACGATGAAATTCGTACGTAAGTTTTTTGAAAAACTCATTGGTACTGCCACCTGGGGATCGAACTCGGGTCTCTCGACTCGAAATTCCGACCACCCAACAACTCGGCCATCGTGACTGTTTGATGACATCTTTTATCTTAAATGTTTTTAATTCGGTTTTCAAAAAACATGTTTCGTCAAAAAGAGATAACGCCGTACCAACGTGTTATTTCATTTTACTGAATAATTACTATAACTTGGTGGCAATTTTATTATGGTACGAGATCTTAAAACAAGTGTAGCTAAGGAATAGAATTTTGACTTTCATTTGTTGTGAACCATTATAACTTAGTTTCAAGGACTGGCCAGTTAGAGACATTGGCAAGAGCATCTCTTTATTTCGAATAAAACTCTTAGAAAATCTGATGTATTAATAATAGGGACCGTACTTAAACTGTAGATAGATAATATAATTCTGAGCGATTACGCAAACGATTAACGCTAATTTAAAAAAAAATAGTCAAAAGAACAAAGTTACTTTATAAAAATATAGGTAAAATAGTTAACAGTTCTACAATTAAAAATCATCAAACGAATATAAAATGCATTAATGTATAATAAGCAAAAATAATAACGCTGATACCTAAAAACCGACTTGGAACATTTATTAGTAGGCAATGCCTTTCAATGAAATAATTTCTTTGTACAAAGCATAGTGTACAATTATATTAGAAACTAGCTGCCCCCAGCGGCTTTGCCCGCAGTTTAACACTTAACGCGGAACCCTAATTATGTTTCTAAAATAAACGTACCCTATGTTATTCCTTATAACATTAGCTATCTGTCAGTGAAAGTCCTGTTAAAATCATGACAAACAAACAGACAAAAATTGTAAAAACATGTTATTTTCGTGTATGTACCGTATAAATTTATATACATTACATGTAGTTAAAGCGGTTATTTCAATATTACAAACAGATACTACAATTTTATTTATATGTATAGATTAGCGTCGAAACAACTAACCACAGTAATTTTTCTAAATGGTTTGAAGAATAAAAATTAAACCAAACTAAACAAAAGAAAATAATCAAAAAAAATCGAAACATACCATTTACTTTACCATAGCTAAATCATTAATAACCTCAATAAATATTTCGTAAATGTTAATGAAAGACAACATGTTGGAGAAACTTTGCAATGTACTTCAATAAAATATATAAAATTCAATTAACTTTCAACAAAATTATAAGTGTTCACTTTATTGTTCATTTTAAGTAAGTAAGTAAGTTGTACTGTTTTTTTTGTAAAATGCTGTCCATTTCTTCTTCTGTTAATGCGCAAATAAAGTTATTCTATTCTATTCTATTATAAAAAAGAACAATGAGTTGTTATACTAATGAGGAGTATTATGATATGATCACGTATGTTAGTGTTTGTGATGGTGTATTGACTCGAAACTTGTACAACGAACGGTACGTTTCCGGAATACCAAATCATGCCCCCGAGTTCTTCTATCCTATGCATATTTTACCACTTAAAGATATGCTGGAAGACATGCCAGTGGCAACATTCGCATCCATCGTATTCCAGCATGATGGGGCTCCAGCCTTCTTTGCGCCGTCGTGCAGGGACTACCTTACCCAGCGATTTGGCTCAAGGTGTTTTGAACGCAGAGGTCGTATTGAATGGCCAGCAAGATTACTAGACTTAACGCCGTTAGATTTTTTTATGTGGATACTTGAAAAGTGTTGTTTTTTTTTATGAAAAGGAAGTTGGCTCACGTGATGGTAAGTGATTACCGCCGCCCATGAACACCCGCAAGACCAGAGGCATAGCAGATGCGTTTCCTACCTTAGAGTGCACTCTCCCCCCCCCCAGAAATGGAGGAGGGGGGTGTGTGGGTCTCCGGTTACCTGCACTCACCAGACGAAACGCAGAAGTTTGTTAGACTTCTACTTTACGCCGGTATTCTGTGAGGTCGTGGTACTTCCCCGGTCGAGCCGGCCCATTCATGCAACAACAAAAGCTGATGCATGGCTCTACCACTGTTGTTATTGTTGTGATTTGATTCTTGACAGTAACAGAGGACTGTACCACTGTAAAAACTGTGTTTACGCAAAAGTTTGCAACATTATCATGTCATTTCGCAATAGTTGTGTTGGAAAGACATTTACTGCAGACTGATATTTTAACTGTTGCCTTAGAAAATATTCGACAGCAGCAGGAATAGCAGCCTTCGAAACAGGATCCTCCTTTACCACGACAACGCGTCAACGCACTCCGAAAAACGAACAATAGATTATGGCTGGTATCGAGATAATAAGTTATCCGCTATATAATTCTGACGTGACGCCCTGAGACTTGCATTTATTCCCAAGAACCTAAGAGACACTGAGAAGAGTTTTCTCTCTCTGACGCAGTGAGTGCTTTTCTCAGTGATTCCATCGTTTGTGCTGACGTATATAGTTGAACGGAAACTACTTCGATAAACAATAAAAGTATGTACATAAATATATAGTAAACAATATATAGTACAACTTTCAATATCATGTAGTTTTTTTTTCTGTGCGACAAACGTAAAAAATATTATCAGAGGGCACTGTGTGTATATTATAAGACTTGCTTTAGATAGCTTGATAAAATAAATACTTCTTACATTTTACTCGCCAATAGTTTTTCTCAACTTTCTATTATTATTATAACGCGTATACATTCCATTCTAACGCTAGAAACCGCCCTCTGTTTTAGTATAAAGGGAAAAATAACAAAATATTTTACAATCTATAGATGTTTAATGCTATTTCATTTGTAATAAACATTTGCGTCCATCAGACAGTCATCATACATATTCTTAACCTAAATCTCATCTTCTAGATATGAGGAGCAAATTTATTATGGGGAATATACAAAGAATTATAAGAAATTATTGAAACAGAAAATACTGATTTTAAAATAGAACCTCTTAAGACTGTAAACAATAAATTAGGGTAGTGGGGCTTTCTGGTGCAACGCGGTAATATTTTAGCATCATTTTTTTTTAGTTTTTATTTTATTTGGCATAAAAACAGTTATGGGTTAGTCTTATTACAATGGCACAGAAACAATCACATTATCTACGAATTACTATCTTCTAAAGTTTAGTGAATAACCTTAAAAGAAAATAAAACAGTATTTTTACAATTACTTATTGTAAAATATAACTGTTAATGTTTAATTTGTATTAGATTTTCAATTGTTCTTTTTTAAATTTACCTGCAGATTAGTAAAATATATAAATTTCAATAAAATGTTCGTTATACATATCATTTATATGACGAAAGGTTAAACATTGATACGTCAGGCATAACTAATCAATTGAACTAAATAAGAAAATATGTTCTATAAAATTGTTAATAGTTGAATAACAATTGTTGATTTAAAATATTATTACGCATTTGTGGTCCAAATCGAGCCTCCATCAGGCGGCGCCGTCACTTTAGACTTGTCGAGATTTCACCTACCAACGGTCATTCGTTAAGGTATTCTATTGCGGATATTATTCTCTCTCACGCATGTGATGCATGCATCATCCTATGTTCAAATGAATTACGCACTTCAGCATAATTCAGTTGATAATAGGATGAAAACTGTTCTTAATAACATTACTATTACTGTTTGCACGCATTCATTACTAAATTTTTTCAACAGGCTTATTTCATAGAGCAATAGTTATGTCTCCACGATACATTTGGCGTACAGTTGACAAAAAACTTGGTGCAAACGCTTCAGAAATTGATCAAATATCGCGAGCTATTGCGGAAGCGTTGGAGTGTTCAAGTAACACGGATAGCAATATACTCAACTGCATGCGATCCCGGTCCATATCTGATATTATTTCACCTAATTTGGTAAATATTTTCTTCATGTCAACGTATTACTTTAATATTAAAAAATTACATAAGATATATATTACAAGAATAACAACAACATAAACAATAAGCTCAGGCTAAACACAGTCGAGTCAGTATTTGTAAGTCGCAGTAACTATGCGATTTTACAATGTTCGAAAAAGCTACCTAAACTAGGCCCAAAGTTTATCATAATATAGACTTCTACGAAACCTTACAATTTTAATTAATTAGCAGAATATTAGTTTTCGGACAGTGCATTTATTTACTGTTTAAATATATATTTTTTTACTATATACATTGATTACTACATATTAAGAACAAGATTTTCTTTCGAGGTCAATATACCATAGCTATTTTATTCTTTAAATATTAACATTTTCAATCAAGTGCGACGTGACGTGTATCATAAGATTTTAGTTAAGAACTTAACGGTTTTTAATTATTTCTCTAAAATATGCAGTTTTTATTACTAGTCTTTTTCTTTACAGAATGACTCTTGGCTAAACGTATTACAACCAACCTCTGACATTTTCTTACCGAACTCTGAGCAATATTTACCAATGTCAGTGTCAGATGCCCTGGTATCGTCTAAAACTCCTAATATTCAGCTTGATTTATTAATGGGTGCTACAAACCTTGAAGCAATTAACTACAACGGTTTGTAGAAATCTTCTCTAAAGTTCGCATGCTTTTAATTAAACTCTGCCTGCGGATTGAAAGAAAGAAAGAAATATTTTATTAGGCACAAACAACATAAATAAGCGGATTACATAAAACACATTAACATTTGAGTAGACATAGAAAACAAAAAATATAAAAAAATTATACATAGAAGTCATGAAACAAAGGACATTCACTCCTTGTTTATAGGTATGGTACAATTAAATAAAAAAAAACAAGTAACAAAAAAGCAATCAATAATATATAAAAAAAAATAATGATAAAGTACTACAGAATAAGTCATGCCGCTATGCTCTAAAAAGGAAAGCCACTCAGAATATGTTGGAATGTATCAGAAGTAGAACACCCCAACCCTGATTTTCAGTGGCACCCTTGTATATTCAAAATACATACACTGCTTCAATACATAACTTCAATAAATAACATTCACATACACAAACAAACACACTTATATACACATATATACATACATACACACACATACATACATATACGTACATACACATACACATACATATACACATAAACATACACACATATATATACACATACATATACACACACATACATACACACATACACACACACATACACATATATACATATACATACATACATACACACACAAATATAAACAAGCACGCACCTATACACCTATAAACGCTCATGAAGATCTACTTATTAGATACACGTTATGTGAATGTCTAGGATTATCTATTCTCTATCTATTAATAATTGTAATAAAATATATTTACGAAAAATATTATGACAAAAATTCTAATAAAACTAACTTTCTGAGTATGACATTGTGTTTCAGATTCTATTAAACAAGTGCATTACCTTTTTTACTTTAGAATCAAAACAACGTATGTGATGTTGACCCCCTCTATATGAATTATTGACTTATTAAGATAAAGGAGGCTTAAAAGTGAAATGTAGTATAAAAAGATGTATCCAGTCAATGCTTTTTCAACCAAATGAACAAATACCAATTTAAATAAGAATGATTGTCAGAAACTTGCTAGATTAAAACTCTTTTTTTAACTATAAAAAGTTATATAATCGTACTAGATAATTTCATTTCAGATAACATTTATGAAAATTTAATGAAAGAAGGGACGCGGTCAATTCTTGAATATACAAGAATGAAATGCATACCGGATATATTGAACATGTTATCGTTAGAAGGGCAAACTGAAACATTACCGTTGGTAATTACGAAATACATATTTTTTTTTAAATATTTAAACCATTATTGAAAATAATATTTCTTTTACAAGCTTATGCAAGCAATAAAATGGGAATTTTGGGATTCATCTTTTCGAAAAGATAGCAACAACGACGTATTGGAAGCTATCGAAGCTCTCGCTCGTATGGAGAGTTCAGCGAAATGGGGTGCTGGGGGAGCTCTCTTGGCAACGAGACTAGCACGTCGGATAACACGACTTTATGTTTACCGATTCAATCAACCTTCAAAAATTGATATGCAAGGTCGAAATTTCAATTTCAGTGGTGCGTACATATTGAGTTATTACTTATCATGTGAATTAAATAGTGTAAGGTTTAATGTGTCGTCTAATTTAAGCCGACGAAAGTCTCGGAGGAAGTTCTTAAGTCAATCTGTGAATTTTTGTGTATGTTTATGTTTGTGTATTGGTGTTGTGCTAATATATCAGGATCGAGAGCTAAGTTTGATTAAATATTGGAGGCGAACGAACGAGTTGGTAGTCAGTCTTCGAAGGAAAAGATTGCGGGTTCGAATCCCATTAGGGGCAAACATTTTGTATAATAAATGAGAATGTTTGTACTCGAGTCACGAATAAAATTCATATGTGTTTGTGTTTACTTAAATATTTATTTATGTAATATCTGTGTAAGTATATTGTACCGTTGGCTTGGATAATTATATGGCAATAGGCTCACCACCTGTCCCGTTATCCCAAGTAAGCTGCGTTGAAAAGTAGGTCGAAATTAACCCCTGATTGCGAAAAGTAGAGTCACGATAACCGAGCGGCAGGGTGGTCGGAATTTCGAATCATGAGAGCCGAGTTCAATCTCCAGGTGGCAAGCACATACCAACGGGTTTTTCAAAAACTTGTGTACGAATTATATCTTTGGCTTGGACGTAAAGAAGACGACGGGCTAACCACCTGTCACGTCGTCCCGAAATTATCTTCGGTTGAATTTGGGACGAAGGGACTAATTGTCTAGACTATACCTCTGTCTATCCCTGTATTGAGAATTATGTACACTAACATAAGTAGTTTAATAATTTTTAAGTTTCCTTTTCGTGATTCTCTACGGAATTAGTATCCACATAAAGACAGTACATCACGTGACAGGTGGGAATCTGTCACGGTCTTTATGCCCAACCCAACTATATAAATCGTACATAAATTTTGAAAAAAAGCTAATTGGTACTCATGCCTATCTCTTGGGGATCGAAGTCAGGTCTCTTGACTCGAAATCTGATCACCTAATCGCTCGGCTATCATGAGTTCTGCATTTCATCAACATTTTAAATTAATCTTATAAAATACATTGGCTATCTTATAAAAACAAGGGCGTGTATTTCATAACGCGTAAATTAAAAACCTACAGCTGTAGTGGATGTATTAGTATATAATATTTATTTTCTTTTATCAATCAAAACCATTGAAAGGATTTATATATAATTTCATAGATACACCGAATATACCTAAATGTATTTATATAAAATAGAGATTTTCTTGCAGGGGCCGTGCATGGAGCCGATTTAATTGCACTTCTGGGAGATGCCTTAATGCTTCAAATAGCTCGGAGACCAGCTTCTAACAGCGAAAAACTAATTTCGTCTCTTTTTCGTAAATATATTGCCAACTTTGTTAGATTTGGGTAAATTCGCTTTCTTAAATCTAATTTTCCTAAAAAAAACTTATATAGGTTAAATAACCTGTAATAATAACTACTGCAGGACAAAATTTTTCAATATTTGAACCTTAAAAGAGTTAAAGTATAATCATTAATTAATAATACCTTATTTTAGATATCCAGGAGTGAATGAATGGCGCCAATATAAAGTAGATGATCCATATGTTCAAGATATACAACTTACAGACTATAAGAACAATAAGATGTTTCCTGCATCAAGAGATGTTACCTTTTGGTTGAAGTATTTGCCTAATTTGTCCAACTTGCTAAATAATAAACAGTACTCAGAACAGATAACTTTAGAAAAAGGTAAAGTTGGTTATTTCTAAAATCTGGTCCATATTTACTTAAAACAACTTATTGCCAATCTTATGCTTAATGTTTCAAAAACTGAATTCTAGTGAAAATCAATAATATACATATTAGACGAGAAGGATTCTTTATCTTCTAGCGAAGAAAACTGTATCTCTTTCAGCTGATTTAAGTTATATTTGTTATATTATTTGTACATAAATTTGTAGTCTAAACGTTGAAATAGACTGAGTAACTGTAAAAAATGTAAATTAGTAGCTCAAATATTATTTGAAAGAAGTTAGAGTAGGGAAGTACCACT
The DNA here is from genome assembly GCA_029286605.1 of Sericinus montela. Lineage (NCBI taxonomy): Eukaryota > Metazoa > Arthropoda > Insecta > Lepidoptera > Papilionidae > Sericinus > Sericinus montela. The sequence goes on from JAGSMR010000005.1 coordinate 5,544,070, forward strand.
CTAACTGCCACTAAAAATTAAAGATCAACCAATTTATAAATGTGCAAGATTCGAATAATACAAAAAAAAATTAAAACATTTATGCATATCGTACTCAATATCATCATCATTCAGAAAGTATAATCATATTCTCTAAATACTCCTACTTTAAAGTTGTTATTTAAAAAATTACTTCGCAACCCTCCACATGAAAATATAAAAAGGTATATGCTACCTGGTCCGAAGAGAAGAAGAGCACCACCCTCCCTCCCACAGATGCGTGCACCAATTCCACTGTATGCACCACCACCACTACACTCAAACCAGGTAACACACACCACCACCGAAAACGCGACACGTGTTTCGCCTCAAAACAAGGCATCCTCAAGCGAGTAGACTCTACGATGAGCGACCGCAGAGTGACAAATGAGTCAAACATCTTTTGGAAACTGGACATATTTTACCAAATGACCATTCTTTCCAAGTCTTACACATATGTGACAAAGGGCTCCGACTGTGTGTGCTTGAACAGTTGGAGATAATAAAAGGTGGTGGCGGTGGACGTTTTGCACTGCTGAATGAACAAACAAACGTCTCTGACTCACCTCTTTTAAATATTTTTTCGGGTAGGTCGTGACGCAATCGGCCGTTATTGGTGGGGGTGGCGGCCGGTTGCGTCACGTTAGGTTATAAAAGACTGCTCGAGTGACTCATTTGTCACTCTGCGGTCGCTCATCGTAGAGTCTACTCGCTTGAGGATGCCTTGTTTTGAGGCGAAACACGTGTCGCGTTTTCGGTGGTGGTGTGTGTTACCTGGTTTGAGTGTAGTGGTGGTGGTGCATACAGTGGAATTGGTGCACGCATCTGTGGGAGGGAGGGTGGTGCTCTTCTTCTCTTCGGACCAGGTAGCATATACCTTTTTATATTTTCATGCGGAGGGTTGCGAAGTAATTTTTTAAATAACAACTTTACAATGAATTTCCGCAAAGTAACGCCTGAGTCAATTAACTAACTCCTACTTTAGTTTTTCTATACTGAAATGATAACTAAAAAAACATTTTTATACAAAAAAATAACAGCCTTCATAAAGATCACAAAGACTTTCCTAGCTAAACTTGTGACTTATTAATATATATGACACATAAATTAATAAGTATCAAGTAAACAAGTTAAGTTATGAAAGTGAAATTCTAATAAGCATTAATTACTGGTGTGGTTGATGGCGGTGCCGATATAACATCTTAATGAATAAAATTTTCATGTCAAATAATACAAATTTATCAACACTTTGGCGCAGGTGGTAAGTGTGAATATAAAGGACATTGTATTTTAAATAGTGAATTTGAATGTAAATTCACCCCTATATATTATTTCATTCCTGGTCTCAAATAAAGTAAGTTTACTTAAGCGTTACTCACTATTTCTTTATTTTTTATTTTTATTCGCGTTATTTTGTGTGTTTAGGTGAAAGTCGTCTCCGCGGCGGCGTTTTCGCAATGACCGGGGTGTCAGTTGTCCTACTGTTGTTGCTTTTTGTGGCAGCAATTTTGATGCTGCATCGACAGCGAACACGACGAGCTTCTCTTGACGTCATGAGTCATCATTGAATTTTAAAAATGCGTTTATTATTCAGTGGTTAATTGAAAAATAATGTATATAAATACTGATTTTATTTTTAATCACCGATTTAAAAAAAAGCACAAGGGTTAAGTTTTTAAGTGTTTGTTATATCATAACTCTGTAATATATAAACGGGTTCCAAAAATTCTTTTTTTGTTTCACCGGATGTACTTTCCGTTTGGTCCTATTGTCACCATGTCAAACAACACATCTGACACAATCCCAAGATAAAGCCTCATATTTTATAAGAATTTTATGTATTTCACGTCTTTTCTGATGGAATTAAGTTGTTTGTATCTGTGTGTCATAATATAAGGATGCAGAGGTGATGATAGAAGCCACTGCACTTCTTAATGGTTACATGTTTGAGAGTATTATACAGGAGGTATATATAGTATATATAGGAGGGTCAAGAGTACTCGGATACCTAGACGTGCATGTATGAAGAAGATGATGAATCTGAAAGAAGCGAAAGAAGTATGTAGGGATCGTGACACTTGGCGATCTGTTCTCTCTGGCTACCCCGTCAGGGATTGTGCGTGAAGATAAATGATAATAATGATAAATGAGTATTATACGATTTGTTCACAGATACTGCCCAGTACCTAGGTGTTGGGGATAAGAGACGAATGGTGCGTATTAAAATATTTCATTTAAGTTAATAAGTAACAAGTTAAGCTGCAGACACTCTTGACGACCCGATAGCCTGGTTTGTAGTACCGCCTTCGACGATATAAGTTGTGGGTTCGAATCGAATGAATATGAATATTTGTACTCGAGCCATGGATGTTTAGATGAATGTATGACTATCTATCTAATAATTTAGTGCCATAGGTACTGCAGTGAACTTACATACTTACCATGTAAGTAAATACTCACACCGGTACAATTAGCGGAACACAAAAAAAAAACATTAGTTTTCATAAGTTTTCATAAAAACTAGACAGTAATGTTACCTTTTAATTTAGAACTTTAATTAAAAATAAATATATGGCGACTGTCAGTTTCTTTTAGCGCTTTGTTTCTATATTCCCGTAATACTGATTTTTTAGTGGTTCTAGCTTAACGCGAAATAAGCTTAAAGACATGCGAGGAGAGTGAGCGAGCATACATTTCGCAGAAGATTTGCCAAACTGGGCACAGGTTCGTATGTACCGGCCAAAGCTCCAAAAATCGTTAAGCTTGGCACCATCATTAAGCTTTGCACGCGACTAAGTTATGGTCTGCGGAGGGATAACTTTCGCAGCTTGTACTGAGTTAGTGATGGTCGATGGAGGGAATACGAGTGCTGATGGGTACATCAGGGCCATTTTATAACAACACGTTGCGCCATTTGCCTGAGCTTCCTGCATCCGAAAATAGCCGAAAATAACGGCTATTTTCGGATGCAGGAAGCTCGTGCAAACATCATTGACGGCCTCCGTGGACGAGTGACGCACACACCGGTTTTCATGGTGTCGCCAGATCTGAGGGGCCGGGTTCGATTCCCGGTCAGGTCAATATAGAAAACATTTTTCTATATTATCTCGGAATCTTGGTGTTTGTGGTACCTTCGTTGTTTTCGATTCTGTAACTCAAGTGTTTTAGCCACTTACTTTGAGAACATTGAAAACAGTGTTCGTACATTGATTCAAAGTGTAATTTTTTTGCTTTGGTTATTATTAAAGTCAAAGTAAAAACATGTTTATCAGCTTATTACTTCGTCTTTTTATCATTTGTTTTATATACACGTTGTTATGTTTATACTCTTCTTTAACAACGCGATGCGAAGTAGTTTTTTATAATAAAATTCAATTAAATCAACTTCAGTTAAACTTTTCAAGAATCCAAAGATTATTATTTTCTTAGAACTGCTACATCATTATGAGTACAAAAAAAACTTTAAACACATTCTATAGCACATTTAATTGGCAACAACCAGCAAAAAAACAGATTTCCAAAATATTAATTTACAATCAACTATGATTACCTCGTTCAAGTTTTTCGGGGACTACCCCGACACCCTGTACCAAAATTCAGGAGTTTTATAAAAGACAATATCTCGAAAATTTACGTTTTCTCTAAAGGCAAATTTCCTTCATAAGATTAAAATAATAACTATTCTATTAGCCCTCTCAGTTTTGGGCTACGTTTTAGGGATACCCTGCATTTTTTACATACATAAATATTTATATGCATACATATAAACATCCATGACGCGAGTCAAAATATTCATATTCATCAAACAAATATTTGCCCCTAGCGTGAATCGAACCAACATTCAGAGTCATTTGCAACTACGCTATCGGGTTTTGTTCCTACTTTTTGTTTTGTGCTATTATATTTGTTTCCAACTATAAATAAATATTCTACAAATGTAACGAAAATGCATTTAATAAAATGATACAATTAACAAAATTACAACATAATCAAAATAATAATGTACAAAAAATTTCAGTATTTTCCCTATGTCCGTTGAAAAACTTAAACTTTCACAGACGTGTATGCTAAATCCAATTTCTTTAATAAAATTTTGTAGTAATAATTGATGGGCTGATTGTTTGCAAAACCTATTGTTGCTAGCAGTATTCCGTAACCAAGGAGTATAGACATCAATTTGTGCTTAGTTAACCACTGTCGTATTCCACCACCTGTAATATACACAAATCGAATCAACGTATGTACGCCTTCTTGTAAGTCATAAACAGCCTTTAAAAGAAACTGGCACTTCGGTGACATAGGTCTTTTCATTACGAGGAATAGTCACAATCACAACGCTTAGCGAGTTGATTTCCAGTCGCAGTACCAATCACCTCGCACCACCACAACCTGTCACCAGTTTCATTTAATTAGATTTAAAATAAATATTCCAAGATCTATCCCGTTGCCTATCGACAGTCATGTCAACTTCAAGGACCCCTAGTTCCCTTAGTCGATTTTTACGACACTCAAGGGCCAGAACAAAAAGAATTAGTCAATAATTTCAAAAGAGCACGTGATGATGCACGTAAAAAGATCTCTGAGGTTATGTTACCTTACCATTTCTATTTGAGTTTGTTGTGCTAAATCTTATTGAAGTAGGCTGTTTTGCATACACCAGAAGATACCGCAACCTAAGTAAGTCACTATTAGTGACTACATAGTGCGTCGTTTTTATATCGGAAGCATTTGCTGAAGGAAGATTATTAATATCATCACCATCACCTGCAACAGTGCACAATAATATCACTTTCATTTTATTCAGTTACTATCCTACTATTGATATTATGTTACATATAGTTATTATTGCATTCTTTTCTATTATAAACGCGAAAGTTTAAATGGATGTATGTTAAGCATGCAGGGCATGTTAAGCGGACTAGATTTAATTGTCACGGAGAAAGATACAGTAAGGGGCGATACGAAGAGAAGAGTACTTTTTGTTGTAAATTCAAGAGTTCCAAGTGAATTGTTTAATAAAACGCGGATGAAATTACGAACAGGAACTAGTAATGTTATAAATATGAAATTTTGGATTTTATGGTGTTTGTTACTCAGTGACACCTAAACGACTGAACGGATGACTCAAGTATGAAATTTGAACATGGATGGTTGAGGCAGGTCAGTGTACTTATATAGGTACCTCATACACACAAAATATTACATAAAAAGTCAAATTATGAAGGGGAATAAGATTTCCCCTTCATAATTTGACTTTTTAACATTTCCTAAAGTAAACACTAAGTAAAAACTAAATCTTTTTAAACATGTAGTTATCGATTTTATAAGGGTAATTATTCCACAGATTCTAATATTTGGCGCCAATTTTTCAAAAATAATATATTACATAAAATTAAAACAAACCTTCATCAGCACCAGGTTTTTTATAATTAATGCCTTCGGGGGTTTCAATAACTTCGCACATAGCAATGCAGGATAAGTGACCACCAATACAACTCGCACCCCAACCAAAGCCACCATGACTATGTGGTATGCTTATATTTAGATTTGGGGACAGATATAGTCCACTTCCTAATGGTGTGCTCTAAAAAATATACATAAATTGCTTGATTTGTGATTCTAAAATAACATTAAATAAAACAATAATATTATAATAAGACCTTATACATCTGTTGCTGTAAACCAAAATGCAAAATATTGTAAATGTTTTCTAAACGTGTGCCATGGTAAGCGTAAAACGTTTTATAATTTTTAGCCACTTCTCTCCATTTTGATTCAGCATGAGATGTTTTGAAGTTGCATACTTGAAATATATATTGAGGTTTTGGCGTCGATGAAGAATTAGAATTAGTCGTTGTTAGAATTGATTCGTGCTAAAATTATAACGGAAATTAAATATATGATTATTTCGATGAATAATTTTTGTGTATTATATTTTTCCATACCAATTCCGAAGGTACAGTTTTAAGACTAGGTTCTTTTAACCTGACAAGAACGTAAAACAATAAATCTATAATATCACTTATATTCGTTAAATTATCTAAATCATCTAAATGTTGTAAAAACAAATCGAGTGCAGGAACATCAGTCAACACATTCAGCTGTAAAATAAAAGTAACTGATTATAACTGTCTATTATGTTTAAATCATGACGAACAGGTTACACAATATTTACTAATTCATCCATATCTTTGACACCGTTTTTTATAAAAGCTGGGGGAAATGGTTTTAGACAACTTTCGTATCTAAAACTGAATGCAGCGGCTACGAATATACTCCACTTAAAATCCGCAGCTTTAAAATCCTTTTCCAAGACCAACCTGCGAATATGAAATAAATAAAACAATGCACAGGTTTCTGCTAATAATATATAGAAACAGATTTGTCAACATAACCCAATATTCCTTTATAACCTTAGATGAACTGCTTTTTTTTCCAAAGTGTCCAATTTAGCTTGATTAATGTCCGACATGGTCTCAGATTCTGATGTAAAATTACAATTTGTAGTAGTATCCGATAACGCTTCTGGTTCCCCGTTCATTTTTAATTTTTTATTTTACATAATTTTGAATAAATAAAAGGTAATTGACAAAAATTAAAAACGGCTTCCTAGATTGTCAAATTTGAATTAAAAAAAAACTAATAGAACTGTTTGAAGATGAAAGGTATAATAAATACTACTTGTTGATGAAAAGTATCCTTTAATAAAGTAAATATTTTAGGTTGGTAGATAATGTAGGAGAGGCAACAGTCCTTGGTATTCCCCGAATAAAATTGTTCTCAAAAACTAGCTTTCACGGGGATAAAATATATGTTCAATCTAAAGAAAAACTCATTACAACGTTGGGATCCTTAATGAATTTCCAATGAGGATAGATAAAAAAAACGTGGGGAATATAATGTTTTTTAAGAAAACAAACTATTCCCTTTTTATAAGCCTTGTGTTATCAACAGGATATTCAACGTTTTGAATGGTTCTGAATCTAATTATTGACAAAGATCATTATTATCAGAGCCACAAAAAAAATTGTACATAGAAAATAAAATATACTATTTTTCCAAAATTTTACCACGTATGTAGTGGTTTTGAAAAGAAAGTTATATAAAGGGCGGACATAATGCCTTCACGCCATTCCCAATACAGGGGTTGACTGAGGTTTAGACAATTAAGTCCTTTCAACCCACCGGCCACCGAGGATATTTTCGGGACAACGTGACTTGTGGTGAGCTCGTGGCCGCTAACGATGTAATTCGTACATAAGTTTTTGAAAAACCTATTGGTACGAGCCTGCCACCTGGGGATTGAACTCAAGTCTCTCGACTCGAAATTTTTCGATGTTTCAGAGGAATGTGTTAAGAAATCGATATCTTCTATTTCGGCTGGTGCTAACTATATATGGGCTTAAAGTGATTGTTTTAATTCTATCATCTGTCATCGGTTTATTCGTCACATTTGCCAACTATGCCAGACAATACTATTATGAACTATTATGATAAGGGCAAAAAAGTTACTTGTCTGTATCAATCATTTACGTTTTTGTATATTCCTATGTATTGGGATTATTATTGCTATGTCAAATAAATGTGTTATTTTAGATATGAGTCATACTTTCCTACTGATTTTAACAACTTCCATGTTAGAGTTAAGCGGACATCAGTTATCAAGGTGTCGCTAGCTTTTTTGATTTGATTCCCGGACGGAACAGTGTAATAAGCCATACTTTCTATATTGTCCTGGGTCTTGGCGTAATGCCTGCGTTGTTTGCTTTGAGATCAAACCAGAGTATATTTATTTTTAATATTCCTATGCATTTTTTAAAAATATAAATAAAATACATTATATCTCTATAGACGTATTATTATTATATAACGTGCATACATAACGGCCTGTTAAAGTCCACTGCAGGATATAGGCCTCTCCCATGGGGAGGATTTGCCATAATCCCCACGCTTGGCAGGCGGATTGGCGATCTCAATACCAGACTACTCGCACCTCAGGCGCTGCTGCCCATCTTCGTTCGCATTATTTTGGTCTGATATTTTTAGAGATGGTTATCCCGCCATCTATCGGTTACCATAACGATGTTCAAGTTTCCCTTAGTCGCCTCTTACGAGACCCACGGGAAGAAAGGGAGTGACAATATTCTTACACCGTTACACACCAATATTATTGCTATTCTACATTATTATTATTATTCGGCTCATCATCATTTTACCACAGCATTTAAAACATTTAAACACAGCCATAGAGAACAGAGCTACTTGTATTCATCGATCAGCCGCAAGTCTCTACCTCATAAGGGGTGGTCCTGTTCTACGTTAGTCTGTATGGAGTTGCCACCCGAAACACGTCTTACCCAACAATTATCAGTTCTGCGAACTAAGTGAGGTATTTTAGAGTTGGCAATAAAAAAGTTTTTAGTCTTTGGTTAGCAATGTCATGTCATCTTATAATGAAAAATGGCGTTTGTGTTTTGTTGAAGATTCAACATAATTTGATTTTTTATTTATTTTACTGGTGCATAGTGTATTTTGTAGTATATTTATTGATGTATTAGTAATAAAATAACGAGGACTAATGAATTTATTGACCGATGTCTACCGTGGCTCCCAATATCCCCGGTTTGTGTTTTACTTGTTGCAGTGCCAGTTTATCAATAAAATATTGTTTCTTTGCACGAATTATTAAATTATATGAGAGAACTTACATATTACTTTCACAAAACAATCGTTTACTAAAGTTGTTGATAAACATAGAACGTAAAAAACATCGACCTATTTTCTATTGACGTCGTTCCGCGTGACGCGTTGCTAGAACGGAATTGACCCACAAGAAATATAATTACATCTATTGTGAATTGATTCATAAATAAATAAATAAATAAATAAATATAAATATCTTCACGCAATTCCCAATACAGGGTAGACAGAGGTCGAGTCTAGACAATTAAGTCCCTTCGACCCACCTTTCACCGAAGATATTTTCGGGACAACGTGACAGGTGGTGAGCCCATCGCCGCCTTTATGTCCAAGCCAACGATATTCGTACATAAGTTTTGAAAAACTCATTGGTACGAGCCTACCAACTGGGGATCGAACTCGGGTCTATTGACTCGAAATTCCGACCACCCAACCACTCGGCTATCGTGACTTATTATATAAGAAATCTCATATTCCTAATAATTTCTAAATAGTTTGTACTATTGATTCTCGTTTTTTTTTTTTTTTTTTAATGTATCAGTTTCTTTGGAAACGCTGCAGCTTTACGATTTTCTTTTTTAATATACAGTGTTTCTTTAAAATCAATTATGTCCATGGCATATTTTCTAGATATAAAGTGAATTTAATTATCTTACGTACTATTACAATAATTGATTAATAAAAGAAAAAATATTGCAATTAAAGATATTTTTTATAGGGGCTGACCCATCAAAAGATATACAAAAGCGCCGAGCCGGCAGTGTTGGGTAAGAAAATATTTGGTTTGAAACTTAACTAAATCTATGTGTCAAATTACAAAGGAGTATGATAACTGGATAACATGTCTGAATTTATACTTTATTTAATCAGTTTTATTATTTATCATTAAGTAAGGTTAACAAATTTTCTAATAACTAATGGATTTCTTAGGATGCTTCAGCATTTAATCAATACTTTATGATCTAGTAATAATGTGCTTTTCACCAAAGCATATAAAATGAGCCAATATTATAAAAGCAAAGCCATCATGGGATTGTTACCATTTTATAATCAAATTCAAAAGCTAAAGTTAAGAACGTCTAGTAGATAAAATCACCATAGAGACTAAATGTACTTAATACCTGTTAGGAATACCTAATAAATAAGAAAATATAAAAATGTAAAAATGTAAATAAAAGATTTTTGAGATGATTTATTTTATTTGCAAGTGAAGGTTTAGCCGCATTTTGATGACATAAGAATCAATTACTAGCCCTTACTCTGAAAAATAATATATTGTAAATCTGGAATTATTTAATAATTAATAATAAGTTTTAAAAAAATTTAAACCATTCTATATCTTTACCAGGTTAGTGATTAGCTTGTATCCAAAGATTATGGGCACTTCCATTTAATTGATAACATTTAAAAACATTTATTGAACATATTGAAGAAATGTTTTTTAAGGTACACAAAGTGAATTTAGTGGCCAGAGTAGCTGAGTGTGCATGTCCAAAATAACAACCAGTGATTAGTGGCAAAAGGAACATCAAAAGAGATCATTACTTTTATATCTTACACATTTCCCAATACTGGGAAAATCATAAATTTAGCATTTTCATTTTTCACCAAAAGTTATTTAGGACAATGTGACACATGGTGATACAATATACTTGTAAATAAATATCTATATAAACATCCATGACTTGTGTAAAAATATTCATATGCACTACACAAATATTTGGCTCCATATTCAAACTCGCAACCTTTAGTTTTGAAGGCATCATACTTTTTCTTTATGATAATTCAAAAAGGTGCATGCAGCATTTTTTATTTCAGTATAACCTCCAAGACTGTTATGGTAATAGTTCTCATGCAGCCTGTTGTATATAACACACTATAAAGTAGTAATAAATTTTATTTACAGTGTTAGTCTTCTGTGCAGAAGCTTTGCACCCTAGTACTTTTTTGTTTAATTTTTACTTTCATTTGTATTTCTTTGCATCCAAGTTTATCTGAGTGAACAAAACCTTAGATTTATACTGTGCCAATACATCTTTTACCGTCATGAACCTCACCAAAAGTGCCATGGGCAGATGTACCAACTTCCAACACCCGGGAATTGATTGTATTTAATTTTGTTACTTTTTTCTAAGTTCCACAATGCTGCTCTCGACGTGAGAACTTCTCAGCAGTTAAGAGCACAGATGCTGAATTTACTTAATCCTCTCTATCCCTAGAGGCAACTAATGAAAAGACCTTTAAAAATAATAATGGCTAATGATAATGCCGGATAACCACATCAGAACATGCAAAGTATTAAAAACTTTTGTTCTTGTCAGATCCGATGAAGACGACGCAAGTGGGGGAAAATATACAAGGATGGAGGAGGATAATATTCAAGACAAAGAAAGATTTGCAAGGTATGTCACATCAATTTTTGTATCTGCATATTTTTATGCTTTAAAAATCAACAACAATTTCTTCAAGCACAATTATTTCTTGTTGTTAACCAACACATATATTTACATTTGATAAAACAGCTTGTATAAAAAACTTATGTAAATTCTGGTGACAACTTCCGTGGATTAGTTCTGCACACACCATTTTTTTTGTGTTGGCAGCTCTGAGGTCCCGGGTTTGATTCCCAGTCGGATCAATAAAGAAAACACTGTTTCAATATTTTCTCAGGTTTGGGTGTTTTGGGCACCTTCATTATTTCCAATTCCATAATACAAGTGTTTAAGCTGCTTACTTCGGGATCAGAGCAATGTTTTATTTTTTTAAAGAAAAGGGAGGCAAAGGAGCAGGTGGCTCACGTGATGGTCAGTGATAACCGCCGCCCATGAACACCCGCAATACCAGAGGCAATGCCGGCCCATTCATGCAACAACTGGCATGGCTACCTCTGTAAAAAATAAATGTATGTGATTTTGTCTCTCTCTATATATGTATTATTGATATACCTTTGGCTCAGACATAAAGACAGCGACAGGCTCACCACCTGTCATTTTGTCCCAAAAATATCTTCGGTGGAAGGTGGGTCCAAGGGACTGAATTGTGTAGACCTCTCTCTATACTCAATACTCAATAATTTGTGTTGTCTCAATAAATTGCGTTCTCAAGTGTGTACAGAAAGTTCTTAAAATAACAATTGGTATCAACATGAAACGGGGATAGGGCACAGTAATTTCTTATAAAGTTTTTAAATCTTAAAACTAAATTTATATTATTAGTAAATATTAGTATATAATTAGGATTCATGGTTGGACATTTAGCTGTTTATCTCAACGTCTTAAGTTTAATTTGGTAAAATAAGGTATCACGTTATCAAAAAAACTTCCCTGTAAAGGCGTACGTGCATGTATTTTTTTGCAAAAATTCTCATAAGGATGAAATTAATTCCCACTATCGATACATTTTCTGCTACATCTTTTCCGATATCTTATAAAACTCCCCCGTTCAGGTGTAGAATATTTACAAATGTCAGTCGTTAGTTACAAATGTTATCAGGCAGATATTCCTGCCGCTTTCGGCTTCAGTCTCGCGGATCTTGTCTCATAAAATAATTGTTGTTGATGTTAATGGATATAAAACGAAACAATACAATTCTCATCAATTCATAAATACGTAAAGTTTTTTTAGCAACGTTAAAACACTTATTGTGTCTACTATGGGAAAAAAGGCAATTAGCCTTTGATTTAATAAAATGTTATTGACTCATTGGTTATTATTTTTCCATAAGTACGCTTTCATTTATTGTAAGTTAAGTGTGCTGATTGAAAACGTGTCTTATCATACGCATACTTTTACTATAAATTATTTAGGGATTATTAAGATATGGTAATGAAATGATCTTCTATAGGTCGACGTGAAAGTGAAAACCGTTTGATATTTCGTAAATAACGTTAGTTATTATGGGTTTATAAAGGTTTATCACTAGAAAATAATTTAAAAAATCACAAATAAAAACAATAGCACCAACTCAACGAACTAGTCGTCCACGTGATATTAGGTTCACTGACATGAATAATATCCGGCTGTTCTAACCATATAGATATGAGAATATTCCGATTTGTCTGACGCATCACAGGAGTCTTCGTAACCTTCTCAACTATATTGATATCTTACGAGAAAGGATCAAAAAATAGGGAGAACGACATACTCCTTGGTAAGAAAATAATAAATACTAACAGGCATAGCTTAGATACATATCTGTAATATTAAAAAGAAAAAATCTTCGATGCTCTTTTGATTTTTTTTGAATGTAGTAATTTGTTTGCTTCGTATCGTAGCGTGTTCCCGAAAATGGAGAAAAACGAAATGCGAGACGTTATTAAATACATCTGTTTAAAAAAGTTAAAGACGCAAGAGATTCATTGCGATTTGGAGGCAACATTAGGAGAGTCTGCTCCGCCGAATTCCACTGTCGCGAGGTGGGCTTCTCAATTTCGGCACGAGCACGGAAGACGAAAATCGTCGCGACCGTCCATCGACGTCAGTCACCCAAAAAAATGTTGCAAAAGTCGATTAACTTGTATCCAGCGATCAAAGAGTTACCATCCTATACTGAATTCAAGAAACGGGCATTTCATATGGAAGTATTCAATCCATATTGAAACAATCTTTGAATATGAGAAAACTTTCCGCAACCCGGGTGCCCAGAATGTTAACCGACAGTCGGAAACAAAATCGACTTGACATTTCGAAGATATTGTTGGACAAGTTTCAAGAAGATTCTGAAAACTTTTTGTCTCGTTTCGTAACAATGGATCCCGAGACAAAACAGCAATCTCCGCATTGGAAGCGGCCATCATCACCGACCCCGAAGAAGTTTCGTGCCGTGTCATCGGCTGGCAAGGTTATTGCCTCAATATTTTGTGACTCAGAAGGGATATTGTTGATTGATTTTACCTGGAGCGTGGTACCACTATTACAGGTCAATATTATGCAACTTTAACTCCCAAGTTGAGGAATGTCATCAAAGACAAAAGGAGAGGGAAACTTCGAAGGGGCGTGCTGTTTCATCACGATAACGCACCCAATCATAGGACGGCAGTTGCGATGACTGCTGTTCAGTAAGCTGGAGTCGAATTGCTTGACCACCCCCCTTATTCACCAAATCTGGCGCCTATCGATTTTTATTTGTTCCCCAAATTGAAAGAAGATTGAAATTTGATTGATTTGATTTTTAAAGAGATTGAAGCCTTGAATAAGCGCTGGACTCGATGTGAGATTAGTAGAGAGTAGATTCGGAGACTATGTAGAAAAAAAAAAATAAGTTATCAATAGTCATTATATTCTATCTCATTCTCACTTCTTTTTGATCCCTCCTCGTAGCTCAACATTACTAATTTTAGCAGACTTCTACAACGTCGCAGTAAATTATCTCCTATGTGTTCATGCTAATTCATACAGGTCTTAAAGAAATCTATATTTAAAAAAAAATGGCGAAGTGCTAGTCGGACCTAGTTTTGACAGTTATAAATATTTCGTTATCTTATCGTAGAATCGTGTTTATATTGAACGGATCTATAGAACGGATCTACTTAAGAGGACAACGTGACAGGTGGTGAGTTTGTCGCCATCTTATGTTTATGCCAACGTTAATATATCCGAATTATTAGTGCACATAGTACATAAGGTTCGAAGAAGCGTACATTTTCATTGGTACGCATTTGTTTTGGGGATTCGTTGGTCGTGACTATGGCGGCTATTATTTTATTAATTATTTTATTGAATGATGATATTAGATTATAAGTACAATTATGAGAATTCAGTATTGTATAAAGGTTTTTTTAGCCGTGAAAATCACTGTGAAATCGAACGTCGACGAAGAAACAAGATGACAGCATACATAACGGAACTTTCTGACATGGTTCCAACATGTTCCGCCCTCGCTCGCAAACCCGACAAACTCACCATACTGCGTATGGCAGTAGCACATATGAAAGCACTTAGAGGTACTCATTATTTTTAAAAATTAATTAATATATGGAAAAATTAATACTGTAATTAAATATATCTCATAATAAATGATTACTATTTCGTTATAGGTACAGGAAATACCTCCACTGACGGTACATATAAACCCTCATTTTTAACTGATCAAGAATTAAAGCACCTTATTTTAGAAGCGGCTGACGGTTTTTTATTTGTCGTAAGCTGTGACACCGGACGAATTATATACGTTAGTGATAGTATAGCACCTGTACTTAATTATTCTCAGGTATGTACTTGGAAAATTTTCTTAAACATGTACACTACAGAGATTTTCATCATCTCATTTCTCAATTTCATTATTATTTGGCAGGGAGAATGGTATTCTTCATGTTTATATGACCAAGTGCACCCTGACGATGTTGAAAAAGTTCGGGAACAGTTAAGCACGCAAGAACCACAGAATACTGGCCGTATATTAGATCTGAAAACGGGAACTGTAAAAAAGGAGGGACATCAATGTGAGTTACTACAAAAGATTCCACAATAATCTGGAAATAGTCCTGGATAATTTCCTTTTTTACATAAACCAATTTTTTCTAGATTAATAAGTACTAATAATAGAGACCAACTGAGGTTCGATCACCTGGGTACTGAAATTTTTATTTGTCAATTACGCAAGATAATCTTTGATAATATTAGTAAAATATTAAATACATAAGAAATTCAAAAAGTCCACTGACACGGGGCGACTCGATCAAAGGATATATCGAAAATTATTAAAATAGAACCGTGATAAATGGGCAACTCGTAGCACTGTAATAAACTAACTTCCCGTTTTCAATAAAAACAACTAAGGCTTACAAGAATTTAAGGGTAAGGTAAGGGTACGTCCAAATCTGGCGAATGCGTTGACGTGTCTTTAGCGCAACTCACACTAGGCTCGCAAAGTGCGCGCGCGCCGTATACGTGCTTGCAAGCAAGCAGTTCCATTCGCTTTCATATTTTAATTGTACATTTTCAAACAATTTTTATCTTACAATTCCATAATAAAGATATTATTATAAAATTATATTGCACGATTACGCATGCGGATTCGTGCAATATTAATTTTATTACAATTAACACCCACACCCATTGAGTTTCTTAACTTACCGTAAATATAAATACCGTCGTCGTCGCAGCATCCATGCGACAGGTGATGGGATCGCGGCGCGGTTTCATCTGCCGCATGCGGGTGGGCGGCACGAGCGCGGGCGAGGCGCACGTGGGCCGCCTGCGGGCGCGCAACTCGCTCGGCCCCTCGCACGACGGTCACAACTACGCCGTCGTGCACTGCACCGGCTACATAAAGAACTGGCCGCCAACAGGTAGAGTATGCGGACACACACCACAGCTCTGTTCAAATCTATTCTAGCGTTATTGTAATGATGTGTAAAGAAGTTCTTATGTGCTGTTTATGTCTAAAATAATATTTCTTTTTATACTGGCACATAAGTTCTCTGAGTAAGCATTAAAGTTTGACGCGATCTGTGCTTTAGAGCTCGTACACAAATTAATAACTGTGAGCTCGCACGACGAATCGCAAGAATTCGGGGGTGGATTCGCATCGCGCATTCCTGCCATGTTACGTCACACTTGATGAACCCATAAACTTATTTTTTTCTATTTCGTATATCTTGTCGATAATAAAAGTTCACAACACTTTTAACAATCCCTGTCATTACCTAGTTTGCAAAATACGTTCACTGCGGTTGAAAATCGTTCCAATGGTCACCCAAACCGTGGAAGGCAGACCCCGTACCGAACAGTAACTTCGCAGCAATTCCCATCAAAACATTCTGCGTTGCGAATTCGTATCTTGCCGATTCGAAGTTTTGTGTAGAAGCCCTTACCTTCAATCCAGCAATCTTCTAGCAAATCAATACAAAACTGTAATAGAGACAACAAGCTAAATTAATGAAGGAGGATCTCCTTTCTTATTTAACATAAATAAATTTAAATTAATTTATATATCACTTTGCATTTAAACTCTATAGTAGATGCTCTTGTTCTTCTCGTTACTTTAATTTGTATATTAAATAATTTTCCAATAACTTGCATCGTAGCCTCTATAAAAATTTTGTTTTTAAGTTATTAAAAACATAATTTTATGTATTTTGGGACATCAGATCTATTTCCAGGTATGCAGATGGACCGGCCAGTTGAAGATGAACTGCATGCCTCACATTGCTGTCTCGTGGCTATTGGACGGTTACAGGTGAAAAAAAATTATATTCTCTAATTAACAATATTTATTGACCATCCTAAAGTCGTCAAAATCTTAGCAGCTATTTTGACACCTACCATTAAGATTTATTTATTTATTTATGTATTATTATTATATTATTTTCTAGTATGTAAAACAAATCGATTCATATAGCCTTTGACTTTAGTGGTACGTTCTCTTTTCGACACTTCGAAAAAGAGTTAATACGACACCACAAAGTTATATACGTCCGAATGCTTAGTCTTAAAAACTGTAGCCAATGTGAACATGACGGCAAAGAAACAGCCGAAATCGTATTTAAACAAGCTTTTTTTTATTTTTAGTACCAGCAGTCAGCACCAATAATCATAATTTTAGAGAACTGGTGCCGGCAGCGGAGACGTTGCTTTTTTTTACGGGATCAGATAAACTCGGTGAAAATTAACGATGCAATTGGTTACAGCACTATTGTTTAAAAAAAGAAAGAACACGTAACCTTCATGAGACGTTTAGTAGCAATTCAAAATAACAATTTTTCTTTGCTATTTGCAAAAGGAGAGAGATAATGTAATGAAAAAAAATTTTTTTTCTTATTATTTTGTTGCTCTATGTTACATTCTACTTCTAGTCTTAAGAAGCAGTCAAAACGGGCTTCATAGATTTTAACGACATTAGTCATACTGTTTTATATCTTTTATATCTGCTGCGCACCCATGCAAACCCGGGTTAGGGGTTAGGGCGTCCCCCCAAGGCTACGCACACCAGCTCGTGTCCGTTAGTGTGAAATGGCGAACCCAACGAGCGGCGATGGGAACCGCCACCCGTCACACACAGCCCGACACGGCGGAAAGTGGAGGGCGGAGTGCAGATTTACCACGTAGAGTTTAGAGGAGCCATAAAAAGAAGGGCGAATGATATGATTTAAATAGTGAAAAAATTTGATGTCGTGTTTTTGTTGTGTCGGAGACTAAATAGAGGGGCAGTGGCACCGAAGAGTTCCCGGGTGGGATGTTAGCGATATTGTCTGGAGTGCCAGAGAGCGAGTTGTTATAACTGGATGTGTGATCGTAAATTCAAGACTGCTTTGAGTTTGCTGTAAATTGGGACCGACGAAGTTATCCCTTTTGGCTATCAATGCGCCGGTAGCTTCGTCATACTAGCTTGAGGGTGAAGTTTTGGAAGAATATTGAACTTCTAGATTTGGTTAGAGGAAACCAAAGAATTGTTGTATGTGGTGAAATTAATCTCATAGTTCTCTCTCTTAGTCAGTTACGTATCCGATAATGAAAATAATATAGAAAAATAAAAAAATTACTTTAAAGAAATATTAATTTATCAATGCAAACTGATAATATTAAAATATTTGTAGAAAATTAATACATGTTTACTTTAATTAATACATACATACAGGCGGAGCTAAAGTTTTGTTTTGTGGTGTGTGTTAACGTCTGTCGTGTCGTCTAAACCATACTGATTATTGTTTCATTTAAAAAGAAATTATTTTACTTAACTTCAAATAAATGTAAAAAACGCGCGCATGGCTTATGGAAAAATTAGGTTATGTAAAAAAGGGGAGAGTTTTATTTTAGAACCCTGTCTAAACCTTCAACTAACTCGTACTTATTATGAGATTCCTTTAGAAGACAACACTAACTTCTAATCCTCGTACTTGGTCATTAATAAAAATGAAGAAAAAGCGTCGCAATTTCCGAGATAGCGTAACAACAAACGGCCCACAGGTGACGTCGACGCCGAACGGGGCGGAGGGCGGCGCGTGCGGCGGCGGCGCGGAGTTCGTGTCGCGGCACGCGGCCGACGGTCGCTTCACTTTCGCCGACCAGCGCGCCGCGCAGCTGGTGGGCCACGCGCCCGCCGACCTGCTCGGCAAGCTCTGCTACGACTTCTACCACCCCGAGGACCAGCAGCACATGAGGGACAACTTTGACCAGGGTAATGCCATCCGACCGCTCAAAGCACGCCCTAATGTTGTTATTCGAAGAAATCTTTGAAAAAGAATGTAATAAACAATGTTTTCGTAGATAATATGGATGTATACATCCACCAGGACCCTGACTTAGTTACATGGTGTTTTCAAACTTACCTGTAATCTGTCGCTCACCATTGCGTTTTTAAAAGCTTTCCCTGAGTCATCTTTTGCGTGGTCCATAGGAATACATGTAATTTTAAATACATATACACATTACATTTTTAATTTTCTCCTTTTACAGTTCTCAAGCTCAAAGGGCAAATGATCTCCTTAATGTATCGATTTAGAACTAAAAGTAGAGAGTGGATCTGGCTAAGGACGTCTGCTTTTGCATTTCTTAACCCATATAATGATGAAGTGGAATACATTGTCTGTACAAATACATTGGCAAAGTAAGTATACGAAATAATGATAGACTAAAAAACTTAATTTTTTTATATATTTTGTTACTTGTTTTTCATTAAACACTGTGCTGAACTTTTTTTTAACGGATTACTTTTATTATAACTTTCCGAGTGTTTGCAGCCGGTCGTTAGGCAGTACTGGCGGAGAATCGGTAGCAGAGGAGAGTTACGACTATCATCTTCGTCAACGGGATGTCTACCAGGCGCCTGCGCCTGCCATTCATCAGCAACACCATGCGCCACCAGGTTTGTTACATTGTTGCAAAAATACTGTTGTATGTGCGTCGCCAAAATGTAGGAAGAGAAAGGCTGAGTGGAGTAAATGTAGGCAATCTGCTGTCTCACCCGATGAACACACAGCCTTTTTTCCCACCGGTATTCCGCAAGAGTCATAGCGTCACGACGCACTGGTTCAGGCCTGCAATCAGAGATGCCGGAGCTTGCCACGAGCACGTTTATAATAAATACATACATAGATAGGGACACATAGATTGTTCTGATCCCAAAGTAAGCAGGTCAAGAAATTGTAATATGGTATCAGAAAAAACGAATGTACCACAAAGACCCAGGCCCGTGAAAATGTAGAAAAAGGGTTTTCTACATTGAGCCGACCGGGAGCGCTCGGTGATGACGACGCCTTAGAAACCGGTGTGTAAGCCACTCGTCCACGGAGATCGTCGTAGCCTCGGTGGACGAGTGGCTTACACAAATAAATGTTTTTAATAATTAAAAGTAAATATGTAAAAGGTATACAATGAGCGTTGTTGTTGTTGTTGGTTGTTCAGCGGGCGGCGGGGTGAGCGCGCGGTCGCCGGGCGAGGCGGCGGGCGGCGCGGGCGTGGCGGGAGTGGCGGCGGGCGCGGTGTGCGCGGCGCCGCCCTACGCGCACTACGCGCCCGACTACTCGCCGCATCGCCCCGCCAACACGCCGCCGCACACCACCTGGACCACGCTGCGCCCGGTAACCACAACTCTATGTGACTCATCCATTGAGGACAAGTCTTCCCTGCGCTCATTAGCGGTTGGGAGTCAGGCAGTAATGTACGATTTGTTGACAGACACTATAGATACGATACGGTACATGCTGTCCAATATGGGTATTGTACATACTGTACAATACTTTGAGGGCTCGTGCTTACGACTTTTTACATTAAGAATCGTAAAAAGAAGTCGTGAAAAGAATACGACAAAGTAAAGAGTTTTCTTAGCTAAAATTAAATATTTCCAATAAGAACTACTGGTTCTGGGACTGGTATTTAATCAAAATTATTTTTTTTCTATACAAAAATTCTGAAAATGATTTATGAAAATGCTATGGTTATTTATTGAAGTTATAATTAAAGTATTACTAATTTTAATAATTTTTTAAATTAATGGCTATTGAGAGAATAAAAAATTGGTAGTAATTCTGCCAATAATAACACTCAGAATTTTCCACCTTTATAGGTTTCGATCTTTTTATACAAACTTAATTTTAACGATAAGTTACGATAGCCGTGTGGTTGGGTGATCGGAATTCGAGTCAAGAGACCCGAGTTCGATCACAGTTCGTGCCATCTTAAATCATTTGCTTGGATGTAAAGACGGCGACAGCCTCACCACATGTCACGTTGTCCCATAAAGAACTCCGGTGAAATATGGATCGAAAGGACTAAACTTTCTAGACTCCTGGACGCTCCAGTAGTGGGAAATGTGAAGCGCCTTCTAATAACAATTTGTGTTGTCTATTTGCGTAGAGTGGCGGCGCGAGCGGCGAGAGCTACGCGTACAGCGGCGAGGCGGGCGGCGCGGGCGCGGGCGGCGGCAGCCCGGCGCGCTCCCCGCCCGCGCCCGCCTACCTGCCGCCCGCCGCGCACTACCACCACCACAACCACCACGCGCACCCCACGCACCCCACGCATCCCACGCACCCCACGCACGGTAATTACTTTGTACTCCTCTCCGAGTGTACATGCTACAAGTTCAGAATATGAAATTGTTTGTTTGAATGTTTGGTATGCAATCACACCAAAACGACTGAAAACAGTTTCTTTTTTTTACCCCAGCTCAGTTTTAAATATATGGTTCGCATTAGCATGAAAGATTAAATAAAACTGCATGAAGAACTCGATTTTCCCAAAATGGTCTTTACGCATTCTGTGCCGGAAAGTATCGAAATTATTTCCCCAGGAAATAAACATCGCACATTCGTTTATCGGTACTCATTGTTTGATATTTTATAATATAAGGCGTATTAAAATTATGGTCACCTAAGTCACGATAGCCGAGTTGTTGGGTGATCGGGATTTCGAGTCGAAAGACCCGAGTTCGATCCCCAGGTGGCAGTACCAATGAGTTTTTCAAAAACTTATGTACGAATTTCATCGTTGGCTTGGACATAAAGACGACGACGGGCTCACCACCTGTCACGTTGTCCCGAAAATATCTTCGGTGGAAGGTCAAAGGAACTTAATTGTCTAGACTTGACCTCTTTCTACCCCTGTATTGGGAATTGCGTGAAGATATTTATTTATTTTATTTAAAATTATGGTTATAAATTAAGAATTATATTAAACGAAAACATAATCTTGTTGAAGTATTGCATTTGTTGGTAGAAGGTGGCGATGTGGTTGCAGGCATGTGGTCGTGGCAGGGCGGCGGCGCGGGGGTGGCCGGCGTGGCAGGTGTAGCCGGGGCCGCGGGTGAGGCGGCACATGCACCTCACGAACTCTCCGACATGCTACAAATTCTCGATCAGGGAGCGCAAGCTACTTTCGAAGACCTCAATATCAACATGTTCAATTCGAACTTCGAATAATACACATTACACATACGGTATGGTAAAAATATTATCTCTTATGTATTAAATGATCAATTCTTATGTATTAAACCTTTGAACAATTTGTGACCTTTAATGACCTCAAATAGGTTTTGTATCATACTCTCTATCTCTTTCATTCACCGAAATGTAAGACACTTAGTCGTCCTTTTCAGTCCCAGGTATATTCTGACTTGAGTTTTCATTACTTGAGAATCGAATTCAAGTACATGAATATTTTAGTTCTGGTAGTATATTTACATAGCCGCATATTGGTAACTTATCTGTCACTATTAGAAAGCAGACTTCATAAAAACTAGTTTGTAGGGCAGCTAACTTTGATGTATGGGATTGAATTCGAATTTAAAAAATAATTTAAGTTAGTTTAGTATAAATTGTAGCAATTCCGTTTAAATTTTTTTCTGATAATGTCTAATTGTATTCTAATTCTATTACTGTATTTAAAGTATTATATAGAAAATTTAGGATGTAAAGTAAACCTAATTTTTATAATATAGAGACTTATATTTCTTAATTTCCGAACATATCATCCATTCATGATTTAATTTTTTTTATCTTAAAACTTTTTTAATCACATTTACATCGTGAGCGTAAAATATAAAATCAAAGAAATCATGCTGTTCGTAACTGTCTTTTAATGTACGGTTTTACACACTTTGTCAAGAATTAAATTTTATTCTTCGCATACATGTTCAATTTACATCATATAGAACTTGTATTTTTATTGATGCTAATATTTCAACGAGACTTCGTAGTGTCCCATATTTGCACATCAAGCAGTTTATAGTAAAAGACAAAACCAATAAATATTTGCTACATTCAAAGAGCATAGACAAATTGTAGGAACATAATTTATTTCATTCAAATAACACAAACAATTGCAAGAAATTTTATTAAATTTTCTTATTTTTGTTAAATCGTATGTCTTACTTTCAGCAAAGACTTGTCTGCAAAATAGGCTGGTATGATACACCTAGAGGACCCAATCAATAGCAGCGTTAAGAGCAACTTGACTAGGTGAGCATTGGATCTACCCTGGGGACAAGAAATGTGGATATGCTAAATCTGGATATGTTTTCAGACATTCCAAAAAAAATTAAGAAAAATGAGGTGCATTGTATAGGTTAACATTGTAATTTTAGTCTGTATCATTATAGTGCATTAGTATTTAGATATGATTTTTTGACAATTGTTGTTTTTAATCTGATTAGTTCTCAGTTTATAAGTTTACTTAGTAAATATTTTTTGTACGTAAGTAATGCATTTATGAATATTTTCTTCATAATGAAATTTTTATTATTTTTACCCAATCAATATTAGGTATATCTCAATTTTGTAAAAGATTTTTCATTAAATATAAGCAACACAAGCGCATAATTTTATTTAATTGTTTTCATTTGTAGGTCCTAAAATAATTTAAATATCTGTGAATTATATTCAACCATTGTTTTGCGAAACGAAGAGATTCGCAAAATGGTAGGTTTGAAAGATGACCGTATCACAAAATGGATAAGGGCGTGCTTCGATGGTTTGGGCACGTTGAGCGAATGAGCGAAGACCGATTGGTGAAGAAAATATATAGCGCGAAAGTTGATATTAAAAGGGGTCGAGGTAGGTCGAGACTAACTTTTGAATCCATGTGAGCAAATTGCTCGAAGACGAGAGGGTCAAGAGTACTCGGATACCTCGACGTGCATGTATAAAGAAAATTATGAATCTGAATGAAGCGTAAGAGGTATGTAAGGATCGTGACACTTGGCGATCTGTTCTCTCTGGCTACCCCGTCAGGGATTGTGCGTGAAGATAAAATAAAAATAAATAAACTATTTATAAATAAATAAACTATTTTTTTAAATAACTTAATTATGGTATTGACCTCAAAATTGTCCTCCTCTGTCTAGCCGTGAGACCAGAAGAAGGGAAAATAGCATGACTTAATAGCCTATAGATGCTTAATATATGGCTAGCACTTTTAGACAACGCATTAGGGATGTATCATAATCGTCATCATCAAAACAGCCTAAAAATCCATATTTATCTAAGGCTAAACGTCACTTTTGATGTGTAAGAACAGTGTTTTAATTACTTTAAATGAGGAATGTGTTTTTTATAAGGAACAATCTTGGCTCATATGCCTGAATTTCTAAACTTTAACCAATTTTTTGCATTAAACTACCGAGCATTGAGTCACGTGGTGTGGTCATCAGAATTTACCACATCGTTTATTCCAATAGGTGTTATAAGAGGCATCTAATGGAGAAATCAATGCTAAAAGTAAATATTAGTTATTACTTAAAGGTTACGGCTTAAAAATCTGAGAAAATACCAAAATAAGTAAAATTGAGCAAACCGGTGATGGTAAAGTATGTGATCCTACGATCGCTTATCCATATCATTGCTTAATGTGGCTATTGTGATAAAACCACTTACTGGACAGGCCTCTGACCTACATTAAGACAATTAAGTTCCTTCGGCCAACTTTCCACCGAAGATATTTTCGGGACAATGGGGGAAGGCGGTGAGCCCGTCGCAGTCTTTATGACCAAACCAAATATATAATTCGTACATAACTTTTTGAAAAACCCAGTGGTACGTGTCTGCCACCTGGGGATCGAACGCTGGTCTCTTGACTCGAAATTCCGACCACCCAACCATTCGGCTATCGTAACTTGGAAGCCGTGAAGTAGAGTAATAACAAACTGATCCGTCGACAATGGTGCCTTCTGATGATAATAATAATAACTTTGCCTGCTTTGGACTAAATTGAACCGACCCTCTATACTTACAAGTAACAGGTGTCGGATTATAAGTAATTATACGTATGACGACTCGATAGCCGAGTTGGATGCGACTCTGCCATCGAAGGCAGAGATTGCGGATTCGAATCCCGATAGGATCGAGCATTTGTATGATGGATGTGAATGTTTGTACTGAAATCATAGATTTTTATATGAATAGGTATCTAATGATTTCTTATATTTTCGCGAACACTACATATTAAAAATAAGTAAATTATATATGGATTTTATCTGTGTTTTTATTTAGTTTTTTAAAACTATTTTACTTCCTGACATTTAGGATGCTTACTTACAGCATGGTCACTCGGGGACTAAGGTCTTGAATAACCCCCTGTCATTGTTTGTTTCGACTTCCATCAATTTTAATTTATTAATTTCCGATCCGAGCTCTAGACTAAATATTGCATAACACAGGTTACGTCGACCCAAAAAATTTCATCGATGATTAGTGGGTCGGAAAGTCTTAATTGTCTGGATTCCTTTTTGGATATTTGTTTACTTCTTTTATCTAGATTAATTAAAAATAATTACAAATATTTATAGTCACGGCTCGACATACAATTTTCCCAGATTCGGTTAATTCCAATCTGGCAACACTTTCCTACCGGAATATGGAAAATTACCTGAAAATAAAAAATACATACATTTTTTATTTTCACGTTTTTTGGTAATATATTCTACTTCCGTTTGGCTTAATCGAGCTTCTCTGTCGTCTTTTATATTCTCTTTGGTCTAGTGCTAAGTAGAGATGTGACGTATTAGGTAACATACGTATATGTTTTAATAAAAGCTGGTGCATTTAATTTTTCTTCATTATATTTGAAACATTCATTAGTAAGTTTAATTATCATATCACTAAGATCGTACGCATTTTTAAAAACACGAGCAAATTGCAAGTTTCGCACTTCATTTTCAACTACGAGTATCGGTAAATTATTGGGTTGGGTGAGTACACGCGTTGTCGATACTTTTCAATACATGAATCGCGATACTCGATTCTGAGACGTACTGTGGTCGATCGTGACTGCATAGGAAAAAACTCACAAAGGCGTCTCCAGTTTCGCTCCGCGTCTCCGATTCCAAGTTTCAGTAGATTATTCAGTTGCGTGAGTGTTAGTCGAGTGTGCGTGGTTAGCATACTAGAAACGCGATGAACGCTGTATTGTATACTAAGTATGCAGACATCACAGCAAAAATCGGCCAAAAATTTGTTCCAGTAAATACGACCATCTCTAGTACTTAACTCCTTTATCGATACACTACAATTTGTATAACTTTTATTAATAATAATAATATACGAGTTTTTGAAATTACGGAGTTTAGTAAGAAAAAAAAATTAACAGACGTCTGACAATCGAAGCGTATATAATCACATCATTTTAATGGTAACACTACTTTTGACAGTGTCAGTTTAAAACACAGAACTTATATACCTACTATCTACCGAGAGATGTCAGATGTATTTTAGAATATCAAATAAATAATGTACTACCTTTTACATATAAGAAATTGCGATTAAAAATAGATTGCATTTTATATAAGGCGATTGAGGGGCAAGTGGCAATTAATTTTCTGAAAAATAAAACTTTAATAAAATAAATCAAAACTGTATTTTGCAGTGTATATGTGCATGTCAGGTAGATAAATGAAGGCCAAATCAGCGCAAGAATTTATCCAAAGCTCATTTTCACCAATTATTGGCGTATTATGCAGTCCAAACGTAAATACTGATGTTTCTAAAAATAATTTAACATTTTCTGAACTACTACAACCTTTTGCTACTTTGGAATGTGAAGGTATGAGGCAGAAAGAAGTACAATAGAATATTTAAGATTTTTATGAATTGTTTTCTTCATATTTTCTTATATAAGTTTCCGTTATTTTCATGAAATGTAAAAATAATTTCTAATGTTACTTGTACTTGTATTATTTGATCATAGGCCAATTTCGTGACCCTGGTGGAAGTGTTTGTATTATTAAAAATTGGAAAATAATTGTAAGAGATGTAAACTGGAAACCTCTTCAGCCTACAGAAGCAAGAAGACAATTAAACAATGCAGTGCTACATAATTATGATGATAAAAGTATTTCTTTGGAGTTTGGTATGATAATTCTAATAAAATTAAACTAATTAATACACACATTTTTGACAAAGCAAATTAATCTTGTTTTATAGAACATGTATTTGTAAACTTCTTTACTTTTGGTTGCCATGGTTATTTGACATCCTTATATCATAGTGGACACAGGATAGATTCAAATCTTAGGTATTTATTATTATTAGGTCTGTCTGTCTGATTTATTTAGAAAATTCATGTTGAGGTTGTTTAGTGGGATCCTTGGGTGCAGATATAATTTTAATTATTATAGGATCCTATACTGGTGGTAGTACCCAGCCATTTTTAACACAGAAACAAGTGTTTTTTGATTTTAAAATCTTTACTAATCATCTAAGCAATAATTGGTAGTTGATCATCATATCATATATTAAATTTGGTACTTCCTTATTTTACATTTATAACATTTTCAGGAGGTCAAAAGTTTGATGTCCCTCAACTAACACCATGGTTTGATGCTTGGAGGGAAACCTATTTTGAAGTGCAATTTCCATCTGACCATGAATATACTAAACACTTTTTATCTTGCATAATTGTGGCAACAACTATGGACGAAAACATTGTAGATACCTATAATGCGTTAAATCAACAATATGCACAATTACAAAACGTTGCACCCCCTAAATTACCTAAATGGTTTAATAATGGAGTTCTAAAATCATATTTACTTTTACATGATGTATCATCATCAATATCAAAGGATAAGTATGTTAAATGTATCATGAAAAATCTTCAAAATTAATTTACAACTTGTTTAATATTTGAATTCTTTGTTTTAGAGCAGATGCAACATTCGAAACAGTAAAACACACATTTGGTGCTGGAAATTGTTTTATGTTAACAATTAATTCAAAAAAATCATCTGATACAAAGTTGCCTACAGATTTTTGGACTCAGTATGTGACAAGAACTCCAGAGTCTTATGTAATGGGATAATTTTTCTGAATATTTTTTTCATTAAAATATACTGATCACATTTCTAAAATCACAATAACATACACCACTATATTAACTTCCATATTTTAAAGGTCATAAACAAATTAAATTTCATGTTTTGCAAACTTGTAAAAAGTTTAGTTTACTAAATCACTTTATAATTAAATTTGAATATTAGTATGATATGATAAACTGTACAAATGCCCTGATAATGCCGTTAAGTGTAACCGGTCAGTGTAAATAAACAGTGAATCAATAAAGTGAGTTGTGTATGAGTGTGCTACAATAGACTTAATTACATGCAATTTCACTAAATGACAGCAATCGCAACTACAAATTACATAATCAAAATACTTTAAGGTATATTGTAGAACAGAATTTTGTTGATGGGAGTTTTTAATTATTATTTCCCTCTTTGTACTCTCGACAGTCTAAAGAAAAAGAAAAGATAAGTTACATTAATACAAAGTTTTTTTCTATGATAAATTAACCACTAGTCATTATCTCATTAACAATCAAAGACTTTATTGAATATTTTACTTTAATTTACCATGTTAAAAAATATGCTATAAATTATATATTGCTATTATATACTTTCTAGAGTGAAATATCATCACCAATGAATGCATCAACAATGTTTGAGCCACAAGTGCCTGTTCCCATTAATGTGGTTACACCTGGTAAGTGATAAAAACAAACGATATATTTCCTTAAATTCTCGAAAGTGGGATTTGAAGTTCTGATAAGTGTGAAAAGTCACAAAACATAAGTTTCGAAGACTTTTTACTTTATGACCTAAAATTTTTTTTAAGTTGCTATAGCCACTTGGTATTTGAGACAAGACCTGAGTTCGATCTGCAGGTGGTAGGCTCGTACCAATGATTTTTTTTAAATTCCTATATGATTATGCCATTCGTTTGGACATTAAGATGGCGATAGGCTCATCACCTGTCACTATGGCCCAAATACTGTTCGAGCTTAATTGTCTAGGCCTCTATCTACCCTAGTTCTGGGAAGATTTAAGAGTAAAACTGATATATATGCTGCATGCCAAGAGCAAAACTTTTAACAAGTTCTTATAGGAGAGCCTACAAAAGTAATTAAATATGCCAATCTTTGATTTTTTTTTAACTTTCCAGAAGAAAGACCCAATGTAGTTGTTACTTCAACACAAGAAGGTGCACATCCTTTAACAATTTCTGAAAATGATGTTTATGATAATGCAAACAGCTTACAGGTGATTTTCTTAATTTTATCATACATGCCATGAGGCACTCTTGTGAACATAAGCTTCCATTTTTAAAATCTGACAATATTTACTAATCTATAAAATGTTATTTGTTTATTGACTCCTTAAGGGGTATTATTAACTTAAATATGAATAGAGAGTAAATTCTGTAATGTTTTTAGACTTACTCCTTCTCTGGCAGTTCAGAAAGTGTTAATGTGACTGGAAAGGGCATAGATTATTCGAATGAAGTTTATGGAGCAGCACTAAATGCAACGGATATTGATGCAATTAAGAAATTTATTCAAGAGTATGCATCAAAAGCTTTTCTTCCATACATAGAGAAACAAATTGCCCAATTATCAGAAGCAGTAAGTTATTGTTCAGTATTTTTCTCATCAAAAGTGGTTTACAATATTTATTAATAATAAAAACCATTTTAATAATACTCCTAAAAAGCCGAGCTGTACTATGTTGTTTTTCCAGGTTTCCAACAGAAAGGGTGTTAGCAGATCACTACTTTCTGCGACTAAAAGATGGTTTGCAACAGGCAAAGGAGGAAATACCACCGGAAATAACACCGTTATGTGTGTATAGCCTTTTATATTTATTTAAGATTAGTAATAGGTACATAAAAGTCTCGATAGCCGAGTGGATGGATGGTCGGAACTTCGAGTCGAGAGACCCGAGTTCGATCCCCAAGTGGCAGGCTTGTACCAATGGGTTTTTTCAAAACCTATGTACGATTCATATCGTTGGCTTGGACATAAAGGCGGCGACGGGCTCACCACCAGTCACGTTGCCCCGAAAATATCTTCGGTGGAAGGTGGGTCAAAGGGACTTAATTGTCTAGACAAGACCTCTGTCTACCCCTGTATTGGGAATTGCGTGAAGATATATTTATTTATATTTATATATATATAATAGGTACATAGTGTAAGTACGCGTACTTGATAGTGAGTATTAATCGACGATTTTTTGCTACGCCGTTGATCCCAGTTAAGCAAGCCTATTTGTACAGGAGCAGTTTGCAGTAATGTCGCACCGGTTTGCTTTACGTTATTACAAAATACATCATCTATTTTCTAATAACTAAATACTAAAACTGTAAAATAGAATGTAAAGTAAGCATTTTTATTTATTTTTTTCTGAGATTATCGACGCCAGGTTGCTTCCAGAAATCTTGAAAGAAGATGTTTCCATGTTATTTATTTTTATTATAATAATATATCTAAATATAATTTTTATTCTCTTCTGAAACTGTCGGTTGGATAAATTAACGTAGTGAATTATACATACTAATTCTTTTCCTGTTGCACTTTGACCTTCAGATACTCATT
Organism: Sericinus montela; assembly: GCA_029286605.1. Taxonomy (NCBI): domain Eukaryota; kingdom Metazoa; phylum Arthropoda; class Insecta; order Lepidoptera; family Papilionidae; genus Sericinus; species Sericinus montela. The sequence goes on from JAGSMR010000005.1 coordinate 5,574,583, forward strand.
AAATTCTATATATTTTGTTCCACAGATACTCAAGTGATTGTCCAGAGCTACAACTAAGACGTCTGGGGGATCTTTGGTTTCTCTGCGGTCAGTGGCAGCGAGCGTTCGACACGTATCATACGGCAAAGAGAGAGTTCTATGCGGACAGCGCTTGGCTATGTTACGCCGGTGCGCTCGAAATGGCGGCTATCAGCGCATTTATGGCCGGTGAATCCAATCGAAAGACCCATGGTTACATGGAAGAGAGCATTGTTACATACCTAAATACTTGCCGGTAGGTTTTTAAATTATATGATTATGTACCATCATATTATTAAAATAAACTTAAAACTACATACTAAAGTTAAAATCTATTGCCAAAAAAAAAACATATTTAAGCACCAGAAAGTGCTTGGTATTATATCATATGTTTATGTTAAACATGAATTTCCTTTTTTTGGTTACAGCCGTTTCCTCTGTAACATATATATAGCAACTTATAATTAAAAAAACAATGAACTTTTTAACTGTTTTCCTACTTACTTGTTTAATTATTAGTAAAATTTCAGAATGGTGCAATACGCAGTGAGGGCAACTTTGCTCTCAACCCTGTGTTTGATCAATTCCGGGCTTCACGGGGAAGCCGCCAAGCAACTCATTCGCATGACTTCCGAAGATAGTGACTTACGCAGCGCAATGCTTTTAGAACAAGCAGCTCTTTGTTTTCTGTCAGGGCCAGGAACAAAAGCTATGTGCAGAAAATATTCATTTCATATGGTTCTCGCTGGTCATAGATTCTCAAAAGCTGGCCAGAAGAAACATGCCTACAGATGCTATCACCAGGCTTATCAGGTACTTTTATATGATGTTTTAGAATTTTCATCATATTTATAACATATGTAACTACATCATATTTTTTCAGACTGTTTTTTTGTAACACTGTGTTGTAATGTAATTGACATTGTGTAAGGCACGCTATGTATTTGTAATTGACATTGTGTATGACACGCTATGTATGTGTATTTTCTACTGTCCACATGTAGTAGATGGTCGAATGATACACTGAACTCTCCAGAGGAGGCTGGGAGTTCAGTATCCACGTGGGATTGAAGTCTTTGTAGGAAGTTCATTTATTCACTTTATTAAATATTTCATTCAGCAATCCGTGCGATAAAATAAAAAGATAGTATGTGCTCCGCCTAGAATGACCATAGCTAATGGCTATGCACCGTAATATACCTTCTTGAACATGGTTATAAAATGCTTGTGCGTAACAGTTTAGTTTGGTCTGTAATAATGCGTTAGGCCTTGCACAAAGTGGGTATGGAGCCGTCGGTCATATTCCAGACTCTTAAACGGCTTCGTAACAGCCGTATGTTCATATATTGTCAACTAGACTATCAACAGATACACCAATACTTCCACTGTCGAAGACCAGAAAAGATCGGGGCGGCCACGTGCTGTTACAACTACAAAGGCTGGTAACGTTGTTAAAGCCAGAATTCGTCGAAACCCCACTAGAAGCAAAAAATCTTATCGCGAGAAAGATTCGCTAAAAACATTATAGGACTTTGACACGTATTTTAAAACAAGACCTGAAGACCCTCGGTGCTTATCGACGATATATAGGACATGGCCTAAATCAATCTTTACAATTAAAGAGAGTGGATCGATCAAAACGCCTTCTGACGCGATACGCAGGTGAAAGGCACAGGAATATCCTCTTTACCACTACAACTACTCTTTAACAATACAATAAGTAAAATGATATAAATGTACGCTCACAGTTCTGAAGAAGCTGCTCAAGCAGTCGGAAAGGTACAACATGGTCATCATACTATGTCGGTGGGTGTTTTATCAGTTTAAAGAGTCACAAAACTACATTTTTGTGAAAAACGAGTGAAAACTTCAGTCAAAGTGTATCAAGATACAATTTTAGATCATGTTGTGAAACCACCCAGTAATACACTTTATAAAAATATACCGTAAAGTTTCCAGCAGGACTCTGCACCTGGTCACAAGACATAAACTACCCAAGCCTGGATTGAAACCTACATTCCGGACTTTATAAGAGCTGAAGAATCATCTAACCTAGACCTCAACCCTTTAGACCTAAAGTTATGGTCCGTTTTAGAGGACATACTCTAAACGACACGGCGACACTGAGTTTCTTAAAAAATCTTTTGAGCAAGCAGTGGCGAAATTTCCTTTGGAAACAGTAAATCCATAGATTCATGGCCAAACAGATTCAGTCTGTATAAAAGCCACTCGAATTGCATATTTTTTTCCTTTTTTGTCGAGGCTAATAAATATGTAGGTTTAAATAATATTCCATTACTTCATTAAAAACCGTCATCATTAAAACAACAACACAACGTCATAAGTTCGGCTCCGTAATTCGACTTAAATTCACCTCAAACACAAGCATTGCAGCCTATTTGGTGTTGTTAAAAGAATTCCAGTAATGTCACTGGCCGTTGTTAGTATTCTTTATAAAAGGAAAAAAATGGTATCTGTGTAGGTGTACGGCGGGAGCGGGTGGCGGCTGGCAACCGACCACGTGCAGTTCGCCCTGGGGCGGCTGGCGGGCGCGCTGCGGCGCGACGTGGCGCCGCGCTGGCTGGCCGCGCCGCTCGCGCCCGCCTCGCCGCAGCCGCCGCCGCAGCAGGCCGCCTTCCTGCGCGAGTACATGCTGGCGCATCAGGTACATAGCACAGCCGTAGCCAAGGCCATAGCCGACAACACACTAAATATCATTCATGTTATGCAGCTCTGTCTAATATGTAAATTCATCACATCAATTGGCTAAGTGATAAAATATCGTACACTGACTGTTATCGAAGCTAATATGAAAGTTACACAAAGTACATAAAGTTATATAAAGTGTCTCTCAATGAAGTTGTCGAGCAACGGACAGCAGCGTATTAGGTATGGTGTGCCTGGCATTGTCAATTCGTTATAGAAGCGTGGCGGTTATCTTCCTGTAAGAGAGGTCTATGTCTTGCAGTGCACTTTCATTGATGGTGATGGGTGTGACCTACCCAGGAAAAAATAATCGCATTTGTTTATTGTTAGGCTTCATACTTTGGATTTTTATAAAATTTTTCATTACACTAATATGAACAATGCTTAAAAACAATGATTTTTAAAAATATTTCCGAATATGCCGGGCCAGGAATGTTTAAACCAGACCGTGATACATTTTTAACATACTTAATATTTTATAAAATACTTATCGCCATCCTCCTCCGCTGCGGCATCCATTAAACAATTGGGAGAAAGTTGTCCTTTATTAAGATTTTAGACTATCTGTTATCTTAACGCCATTGTTGGAAAATGCGAGAATATGAATAAAAAAAATTTCTAAAACTCAGCAGACTGGTGACGCATAGCGGCTTCTAAAGGTAAATAGTTAATCAGTTTCGGGAGCGTGGTGTTTAATCTTCTCGTGCAAGAGGGGACTATATCCTGCAGTGAATTTTTAATGCAAACCATGTAACTTCAGTAGCGACGAACTTCGTGGATAAGTGGCACACTTTAGCTCTCTCTCTCTCTAGATGTCGTTAGGGGTTCCATTCCTTTTTTCGGTCAATGTAGAAAATATTTTTTCTACAATGTCAAGGATCTGGGCGTTTGTGGCACCTTCGTTTTGCCGTTTCCATGACAGTGCTTAAGCTTACTTATTTTGGAATCAGAGCAATGTTTGTGCTCTTGTCCCTAATTATGTATGTTTTTATTCAAATATAAATGTATTCACGATAATCGTGTGGTTAGGTGTATATAAAATAACGGATTTCGAGTCGAACTATCCCGAGGTAGGCTCGTACCAATGGGTTTTTCAAAAAACTTATATACGTTTTATATTTTCTTGAACATATAGACGGCGACGGACTCACCACCGGTCACAATGTCTCAAAATAAACTCCGGTGAAATACTTGTCGAAACGACTAAACTGTCTAGACCACTCTATTGGGAAATGCGTGGAGATGAAAATATCTCATACTGTTTTATCGAATGATTAATAATACAGTAATAAGAATCGGTGACAGCAATGGACCGAGAGCTCCGCGGGGTTTGCGGAGCGGCTGCCGCTGCTGGCGGTGCCGCTGGCGGCGCGGCGCGAGACGCGCGTGCGGTGCGCGGGGCCCGCGCCGCTGGGCGCGGCGGGGCGCGTGCCGGCCGCCGCGCCGCCCGCCGCGCGCCCGCCGCGCGCCTCGCCGCCGAGCGCGTCTGGCGCCGCCTCGAGCAGCTGCTGCTGCACGCCGCGCGCGCCGCGCCGCCCATGATATTCCGGCCCACCGTCGACGTCTACAGCGACGAAACCGACGCCAACCCGATTGTGCCGCAGGGCGGTAAGTTTCCCATCCTGCCTGCCTGCCTGCCCGCCGCCACATGTCTTCATTTTTTTATACAATACAATTTCAAGTTCAGCATAACTTATTATAATCGCTACCTGACTGATGGCAGTTTAAAGTCAAGAATATATATAAGAGTTACGATAGCCGAGTGACGTTGGCTTGGACATAAGACGGCGGCGGGACGTTGTCCCGAAAATATCTTTGGTGGAAGGTAAGTCAAAGGGACTTATTGACTAGACTAGACCTCTGTCCACCCCTGTATTGGGAATCGCGTGAAGATATTTTTTTTATTACGACTATCATCTAGACGCCTGCTATCCCAGTATGGGAATTTGTGTTATATTCGTGAATTACTGCTATTTCAGAACCAGTTCAGATTTCAATAACATTGACGAACCCGTTGAAGATACCGCTGCTTTTGAAAGACTTAGAACTTTTGTGGAAGTTCATACCAGAAACAGAAGAAGCGGATGTGTCCAAGGACATCCTTAACAATGAGCCATTCCTAGCTTCGGGGCGCACGATGGAAAATAATGTGATCTTCAGCCAAAAAATAAATACGTTACTTCTAGAAGGGGAGTGCAATAAACAGCTAACGTTTTCATTAACTCCGTTACAAGTCGGCCGTCTGCATATTCAGGGCCTTGCTTACAAGTGAGTCCTACTTTATGCCTTTTATAGAAGCTGTCGTTTAAATGGTGTTTAAATATATATGTAAACTATTATCTTAGTCTTTAGGTTTCTTAAAAAGGTTGTTGCTTCTCGCCATTTAATTATATGCATGTTGCTGTCTTCGTCTTCTTCTTCTTTTTCTTTACCGCCTCTCAAAAGTTATAACATAGGCCCCCCATAGAATTCGCCACAAGGAACGATTTTCAACCACCTGCATTCATCGACTCTTCGCAACATTTTGAAGTTCGTCACTGTCTAATTATGTTCCTTTCTTGTGTAATGTATATGTTCCTTTAAATTTTTCTAGTTTAGAACTAATTATACTAAATTAATAAATTAAAATACCAATTTAGTCCCGATCGCCGAGTGGTTAGGTGATCGGAATTCGTGTGATAAGACCCGAGTTCGCTCCCCAGGTCAGTTCAAAGTTGGCTTGGACATAAAGACGGCGACGAGCTCACCACTTGTCATTTGGTCCCGAAAAAAATTACTTCAGGAAGGTGGGTCGGAGAGATTTTATTGCCTAGACTAGTTCTCTGTCTACCCATGTATTGGGTATGGTGTGAATATATTATTTTTTTTAATTACCATAATTAAAATTCGTCTTAAGCGCGTAATCCAAACCTCAGCAATTTTAATCAGCACTTTATATTGTTATTATAATTATTTTGCAGATTAATTAATGCTGGGGAAGATGGAAAAGAAAATGGAAATAGTGTAATCATCTGTGGCAAATTAGATTTCCTTTCAAACGGTAATGAGTCCGACAAACGCTTGCAAATCATAGTAATTCCGCAAGCACCGTGTTTGCAGGTAATTGTTCTTTTCTTTCGTTTCCTAAATTTATTTTGTTTTTATAATACCAGTTAAGCAGATTTATTATTTTTATAAGTACTATTTAATGTGATATGAGACAAGCTCAAACTTCAAAAACTTAACAATTGTGGTATACGAGGAAATCTAATTCAGTTGATTCAATCCTGTCTTATCAATAGAACACAACGAACACAATTCCAAAAAATAACCTAGCTAATAAACGAGAAGAGGAATTTATGTCTCTAGAACGTGTAATTAATTGTGGAGTACACAGGCAGTGTACTTGGTCCTCTTTTATTTATTATTTATATTAATGACATGAATAAACTAACAAATTATCCCTTGACTCTATTTGCAGACGACAAGCATAGTAATTATAGAATGTAACAATATGAATTCATACGAAAATTACATAAACAACTCGCTCAATTCAATAATATTTTAGTTTAAAAAGTAACAATTTACAGATAAACTTACACAAAACAAAATTAATTAAATTTAGTCAGAAATTACCTTTTATATCTAACATGAATATTAACTATGAAAAAAACAAAATTGAAGATCCAAAAAACGTAAAATTTCTTGGCGTAACGATTGATAAGAAATTGACTTGGAAGGCACATGTTGAAGAACAAAAAAAATTAATTCATCTGCTTATCGTCTCCATAAACTGTCCTCTATTATTAGTTTCATCAGTTTACTTGCTGCATATTATGGTTTGGTTGAATCTAAATTAAGATATGAAATAATATTTTGGGGAAATTCTAAGACAGAGCTCGTTTTTAAAAACAATAACTACGCGTACGGGGTATGTTCAAACTAAAAACAATAGACAGTTCCCAAAACTACTTTAAATTTAATAAAATTCTAACGCTGACATCACTTTATATGTTAGAGATTGCCATTTTTCTTAAAAGTTCTTTAAAAAGTCACGACAACGGAGTGGTTGGTGGTCGACATTTCGAGTCAAGAGACCCGAGAGAGAGTTCGATTCCCAAGATGGCAGGCTATTACCAATGGGTTTTTCAAAAACTTATGTACGAATTATATCGTTGGCTTGGACATATAGGCAGCGACGAGCTCACCACCTGTCACACTGTCCCGAAAATATCTTCGGTGGAAGGTGGGTCGAAGGGACTTAATTGTCTAGACTAGACCTCTATATACCCCTGTATCCCTATACATAGACATACACATAAATAGTCAGAAATGTTATAAGTGAATAAATATCTTCACGCAATTCCCAGATTGCCTGAAGATATTTATTTATTTATAATATTTCTGACTATTTAAGTGACCAATTGTAACTAATCAATCAATTATTTTCAATTTATTTACCTCTTGAAATTGTACAGTTATTGTTTAAATTGGCACTTCGGTTTTTTTGACATTTTACATTCACTAATTATTGTACACCTAACATAGGTAGGGTGTGGAGAACTTTTAACATTATTAGAACTTGTTATTTTTTTACCTACAGTACAATAAAATAATTCGAATTTTGAGTTTGTCTGATGATGTAAAAAAATCAATCCTTTGTCCCAGAAATACTTTTCTGTCTTTCTTATTATCCAAAACACTTTTCTGAAATGTACATGTTAAGCAATAATATTGTATGTATTTTTATTATCAACAGATGATGTTTTCGGAAACGAGTTCCGACGTCATAAGCGGCGAGTTGATAGCAATAGATGTAGAGTTCCGCAATGTGGGGCCAGTGGAAATGAGCAACTTGTATTTAGCCGTGTCTCATCCAGATTGTATTAGCCTAGTGACCGATGAACCCACCGATGATTTTAAGATATTATATGATGAAAAATATCTTGAACCGCCTTCGTATCCTGGTAAGTCATAATCTTCAAGTAATAGTCAAAGTTATTCAAAGATATTTTCTCTATATATTATTTGCAGCACAATTTGAGCGATCTTTACGTTTATAGAAATAATTTTCATCCATACATTCATTAATAGTATATGAATCTTTTTGCTGGATTAGAATATATTTTTTTAAACTTGTGATAACTTCACACTTACTGGTATTTCTTGTATAAACGTATGCACGCACTAAAAACATACGATTTCACAAGATAATTCTATTTGTCGAAGTAATATTGAAAGAAAATATAGAAAACACTAAAAATTTAGGGGTTGTCAAGATGACTAGGGGGAAAACCTTTAAAATATCATTGAATACCGACAGATGAGCGGTATAACTATCTAGAAAATTACTACACCAAAACTCAGCAGAGGCGTGACGGTCAGCAATGTCTAAAGTATGAGACGTATGGTACTGCAATGGCCTATCCACTTGCCAACCAATCTCGGCTCTGGATACAGATATATAAATAAGGCTAAGAAAAGGAATTACTTCGTGTTATCTATGCGCTTCGATAGTTTTGATTGCGGATTTAAGCAGACGGCGACCAGGATTACTAGACTCGGGTTAGTAATCCCCATCGCTTGTTTTGCTAGTACTTTTTTTGTTTGACTGGACAAATACTTGACACAATCTATTCTCTTATATATGAATTAAGACTCCGTCGTTATCCGCGCCTTACATCAAATTGGGTCTCGTATACATTTTTGTTTCGGACATCCGATAGTTTCGATTTCACGAATGACATCCGTGGATGAGCGTTTTTAGGTTACCAGTTTAGTAGTACCAGTAGGATCTACCAGTTTTTAAGGTGTTGCAAGCTCTGAGGTCTCGGGATCGATTTCCACTTTTTCTAAATTTTCTGAAAGTTACGATAGCCATGGTCGGAATTTCGAGTCAACAGACGATCCTCAGGTGGCAGGCTTGTTCCAATGGGGTTTTTCAAAAACTTACGTACGAATCATATCGTTGGCTTGGACATAAAGACGGCGACGGGCTCGCCACCTGTCACGTTGTCCCGAAAAATATCTTCGGTGGTTATCGGGAGTTGCGTGAAGATATTTATTTATTTATTATAAATTTTCTCTTCATTTGTCTCTATCTATGTAAGTTTTATTTAAAAAAAAAAAAAAAAAACAAACAATGTAATAACAAAATCCGGGCGGGCCACGATGGCGCTGTGTGTTTATGTTGCGGCGCGGTGTGCAGAGGAGCGGGCGCCGCGCCGATTTAAAAAAAAAAAAAAAAAAACAATGTATTAACAAAATCCGGGCGGGCCCACGATGTCGCTGTGTGTGCATGTTGCGGCGCGGCGTGCAGAGGAGCGGGCGGCGCGCGGCGGCGGCGCGGCGCGGTGCGCGCGGCGCGTGGCGCGCGGCGTGGCGGCGGCGGGCTGCGCGCGCGCGCGTCTGCTGCTGCGGCCGCGCCGCCGCGCGCCCGCGCTGCGCCTGCTCGCCTACTACGAGACCGGCCAGCCGCGGCGCGCGCACCGCCTGCTGCGCCACGAGATGCGCTTCCAGCCCACGGTACGCGGCGCACTTCCATCCCAAACCCACCTCGCTGTGTTGATGCGTGCATACGGTGCCGCGAATTGTAGACTGCTGTTACTGTTTTGCGATCGTATTGAGAATATGACGAGGTTTCGCCTAGCTTTACACATATATCATTAATTTATGACTCCACCTTTTGATATACCTAATTACTAGGAATACTTAAAATAACTAATGCAGGTTCGAGTTATATTGTTATCTTTATCGAACCTTACTGAATTTTACTCGACTGAAGTTACTTTTGTTGTCATATCATTGTTATTAGTATTAGGTTAATTTTCTTTCATTATAAAGTCACGATGGCCGTTGGCCGAAAATAATTATTTATTTATTATTTCTTTCATTGGAAACTTCTTCTTCGCGTATAATTCGTCCTTTGATTAAATACCAGTATAGGGAATTGTATAACTGTAAATGTTTTGTCTTAGGACTAAACAGACTTTTTACATCAAATTTTGAACCAAAAGTACTGATGTATCTCGTTTCAAATTATATATAACTTCAACTGTCAATAGTAATTTACTTAGCTTTTTCAATGTATTTGGCGAGCAAACTATGTTCTAGTCCCAGTTTAATAAAAATTCACTTCAATTTTCAAAGTTCAACTATTCAAAATTCGAACGTGTCTATGAAACTGCGTCAGTAAGTGATAATAATTATTGTAAAAAAATATGCGTATGTTGCAGGAGGCGGTGGAAATTCAAGTGACACCACGCCGCAGTTTAAATCAGGCAGGTGGAGAACCCTTAGAAAACATGAGTTTAGCTGTCGAAGTCAAGAATATATGCAAAGAAAAGGAGGAAGATATAACCATAGAAGTATTGGAAGTTTCTCTGCTTAGTAAACAGTGGAGCTTGACCGAGATCTGTGCAGCCGCTAATATAGAAGCTGCTTTGATTCCTCGCGAGAGAATTCATTACGTTTTTAAAGCTAAAAGAATATTTGAAGAACACGATAAAAATAAAGTTGAGTACTCATACGTTAAGGTCGGAAAAAAACACCCCGAGAGCGTCGCAGATATTAATGTTCAACCGTATTCTAAGTTCTTAATGGACTACTTACCTTCTGTTGATGACATAATGGAACCAAATTATACAACACCAGAGATCAAGAGGGACGGGCTGATACAGTCAATGTTTATTGTGAGATGGAAGGCGTATGATAGAATAAGAGAAAGAACAGCGATTGGACAACATTGTTTATGGATGGATTGTTTTACAAAAGCCTTATCTGGAGAAAAAGACATGACACCTGAATTACCTTTCATACAATTGGATGATATAGATAGTAAATATAACCTTCACGAAACAAAAGAGAGCAGTGACAAAAATAATATAGTCATTTTTAGGCTTGAACATTCAAATTATGTCAGTCATAATTTCACTTCTAGAAAATTGTGTTTAATTCCGATTTTTATCAATATTGTAAACTGCTATAGCGTTCCAGTAACGGTGTTCATCGATATGACAAAACAGCAAAACAGGTATTTATTACATAATTCATATTTAATTCTCATTAAACAGCCGTGCGGTAAAGGCGGAGGAATGTGCTACTATATTTCTTCCCGTAGGTGCCGTAACAAGGGAAAGAAACTGCGGAATTAATCGTCTCAAAACATGCCAAAAACCCGATCAAAGTTAAGCAAGCCGGTGACAGGCAGCGGAGTGTTCTATGGCGACTATGAAAAATTCTCTTTAAAGCAACTATCTATTTCCAACAGTTGATGTTGCCAAATTTTGTGTGACATATAAGCCGATATTTATATATGCTCCTTACCCAACTACATAGGATATAGGTGTGCTAATTGTACTGCTACAAAAACTATTTTTGTACAAAAAAGAAATATGTGTTTAGGCAGAACTTTATATGTTTAGTACTTGTTTGATGTTTATTCCCCCTCATTATGACTATATTTTATTCCAGAGAGTCTACTGGCAAATTGGGATGGGCGGGAGCATTGAGTACTGGAATTGATACTGACTGTAAAGATTTAGGAGTGAATGTGACTCTGGAAAAATTCGAGTCCCGGCGTGTCCAAGTGAGAGCTTTGTGTGCAGCTCCTGGCACTTACGTAGTGGGCTCCGCCTTTTCCGTCACCACAAAGTGGGGCATCAACAACATAGCTACCACCCACTTATCCAACAACACTTCGCTACTAGTCGTAAAACAAGCAACGTAGGACAGAAGATTTATTATTTATTTAATTGAACATTAACAGTTTGTAAGAGAGGTGTTGAAGATATTATGGGGAAATAATCAAAGTTAACGTTACATATTTAAATTTTGTTTGTTCATCATGGATCATTTAATATTTCTTTATTATTATCATTCGGGTATCAGATACTCTTGTTTTGCAAAGATTCATTTAAAAAACCAGTTCTTATACTTACAATGAGACTTTTTCGTCTTAAGGAAATTTAAATATTTATTAAAATATATTGAAACTGTTTTTTTTTTATTTAATCTTTATTGTATTAAAAAATATTCTATGCTGAATTTATTTTATTTCTTTTTTAATGATAATTTGGACCCAAAGCTAGAATCACAGAATAAATAGTAAGCGCCGAGTCACCACGCCGTTACTCTTTTTCGGAATTTGATTCCGAGGTTGGTATGTAGGAAAGATATTATCTAGATGTTATTTTTTTGTATGACACAGAAGTTTACTGAAAATTATATTACTTTTGGAAAGCAATCTGTATATAGTTATGCGTCATCGCGTTAGCCTGTATATATCTAGTGAACTAGACAGAATGTATTGGACATGACATTTCTGAAATTAGAAGACTAATATTAATATGATTGCACTAAATTATTGCTTTTGTTGGTGTTTGTCCTTTGCAGGTCGTAAAGGTTGTTTGCAGTTTCATCGCTCTAAAACTTGTCTATAAATGTGTTCTGTTTCTTACCATGCCTGAATCAGAATTTTTTTATTTATTTACATTGTAGCTGCATGCTAATTTTTAGAAAATTATTTTTTATTTTGATGCAATCGTGCTTTTCTCATTTTACTAAATCCAGAATAACCATAATAATATTATGTGGATTTAATTTGCTCCGTTTGTTAGAATGTAAGGGCTCAATAATAAGTAGTCACAAAGGTAGATATGTCTTTATATTGCGGAATAGTGATACGGTAATACGGAAGATTGCCGTATACGGCCAGTGTTGGGGTTGGACATGACGACATGCTGAAAAAATGGGACAACAAAGGATTTAAGACAATGTGTGCTGGAGACCACTCATCATTGTCCCTTACCTTGCAAATTTGACTCAATCCGTTTGTAATAACTCTGTTTTTGATATAAATATAAAATTAAAAAATTAATAAAATTGACACTGCTGAACGAGAAAGTGAGAAAATATTACAATTTTATCAATGAAATACTATTGTATTATTCTGCAACTTCTTTTAGCATAAAATATATACCGTCTAAAATTTTATGCTGAAAAACAATTTTAAGTTAAATGGTTTTATAAATTTTATGACGATGCTATAAACATTAGATTTATAGTAGATAACAGAAGTATATCGTGTTCTAAGAAGTTTCTACATAAATATCTAGGAGGAAACAACTTACGATTAACTTCATGCCTAGTGAGTGTTACTATGGCATTGATTATTTTTCCTGGGTCTACGTCTACGGCACATCTAATAATATCACGTAACTTAATATTTTATTAATTTTAGTCTTCCTTGATAGTATCTTTTAAAGAACAAAAAATAATGGAAAAAGATTGAATTTGAATGTTAAGTATTTTTTATTTGTAATTAATGCGCTCAATTTAATGCCAGGCAAATTAAATTAATTATAATGTATAATAAACTACGCACGAATTGTTACGCGTTCTCTCTGAAGTTACAAGATATCTTTATATATATATTACAGAATACTCTTTCACTGTATTCTGTCATATTTTCGTGAAATTTCTCGGATTTCTTTGAATTCGCGCCTTCACAGCTTTTATCACTGCTCGAGTCCTAACAGACCGAGGGCGACCACTTCTTGACCTGTCATCTAAGTTTCTCGTACGTGAATAACTTTTTCCGCTAGCTGCTAAAAAGTGGTCAATCTCTGAATAAAACAGAATATTCGAAGCGCCCATGAGTAAGGCAATATAAATTACGCTGAAGTGGCTTAATTTCACTGGTTTAATGTATAGTTAAATTTAATTGGTTCCCGATTTCTTGAGTTTTTGCATTATTAATTTTCCCCTATGCTGATCATATTTCGAAAAAGCTTAATGTTGTCACCAAAGAGAATATAATCACTGCTAGATACAAGGCGAGTATGAATGGAAGTGTAGGAAGGGGAAGACCTAGGCGAGCGTTTCGAGAACAAATCAGGGACGTCCTGAAAAAATGCCAGGTCAAGAGTACCCTCAATCGAAGAGAATGTGTGAAGGGCATAATGAAAGTGGACGAAGCGAGACAAGTATGTAAGGATCGTAGCAAGTGGAAAGAAGTGGTCTCTGCCTACCCCTACGGGAAAGAGGCGTGATTATATATATATGTATGCAAGTAATCACATTTCAGTATTAAGTAACTTTAAAACTTATAATTTTATTAAAATAATGATTTTCTCTTTGCAAAAATGGTGAGTGTTGCCTGTAGTTAAAAATTTTACCTTACTTTTTGTTATTAACAAATTACACATCTTAGCCTACAGAAATAATGCATACATATCAACACGATCTGTACGCATTATTTCTGTAGGCAATAAAATCGTTACCCCAAACTTTGGTAAAAAGTGGATTGAAATGACTTGACTATCTAGACCTCTATCCACTCCAGAATGGGAAATTGCTTAGGGATACAAAAATATATATAATTACCTACAAAAATTGCTAATATACTAAAATTACAAACCAAACAGATACCAATCATATATTTTTTAAAATTTACATATTATCGTTGTGTATATAAAACTATATAATATGTATACCTAAACCTTAACAGTTACACATATTAATTCGAACTTCATCGAGTTCTGAATACTTAAATAATTAATTAAAAAACATTAGTACTTACTATTATTTAATAATAATAAGCGCATATACATAAGTATACCGGCCTTGAAAAATGGCATTTTGTACTTTTCAAAAAAAGCTTTTTCACATCGATACCATACTCTGCCTTGTATATTATTGTAATTATAAAGTTTTAGTTTTATGTACTTTCCCTTAGTCACCTTTTGCAACATTTACGGCAATACCGGGTGGTATATTCTTATACCAATACCAACAAGGTTAAAATAGATTACAAAAAGCAATTAATATGTTTGACACTACTGTTATCGCTACGTTTATTATTATTTTTGATACTCTTGAATCGCCTTCAAAAGGACAAAAGAAATTACTATATTTTTATTATATATATATAGCTTCTAGCTATAAATGCCTGCATTAGCCACGTGTATGAAAAGAACAAAATGCCATTTTACAAGGCCAGTATACTTTGACAATTTGCTCTACCAAATTCAAATCTGCTTAGATAGCAATTATATATATATATATATATATATATATATATATATATATATATATATATATATATATATATATATATATATATATATATATATATATATATATATATATATATATATATATATATATATATATATATATATATATATATATATATATATATATATATATATATATATATATATATATATATATATGTATATATATATATGTATATATATATATATATATATATATATATATATGTATATATATATATATATATATATATATATATATATATATATATATATATATATATATATATATATATATATATATATATATATATATATATATATATATATATATATATATATATGTATATATATATATGTGTTTTTACTTTGGAGATTGGAACAACATCACATACATTATTCTGTTCCCAAAATAAACAGTGAAAGCACTTACGTGAATCGAACACAACGAACTCAAACACCCAGAGGTCTGTGGTTTTTATACATTAACCTTTCCGGGAATTGCAGCCGGAGCCTCAAAGATCCGGTGTTCCACCTTGAAAATATGCATGCATGCCACTCACCCACGAAGGTCGTCAATTAGGTTATGCAAAATATATATTTTTATAATGCGCTAACGAAACAACCCTTTAAGATGACAACCTTTAGCTTACATTTCTATTACAAGGAAATGCATAGTAGTAAGTATTTACATAATTTTAAGTGGAACCTGGAATATACTTTTTAGGTATATGTAATTGTATTGTGGAATAGTTATTTAAATTGACATTTTGTCGATCCAAATAGTTCAAACATAGACTCGGAATAATACGTCGATCTAGTATCGAATTGAGTTATTACGATTACAATATTCCATTGGTACTAATTCCCATTTTCGGATGAAGTTGCCAGAGAGTAAAACCTATTTTTTAATTTTGGCGCCAATAATTCGTAGTTAACGTCATATAATAATTTGTTTTTCGTTTCACTTTGCTAGTACTAATTAATGTAAAAGCTATTATATTCATCATATTATATTTATCATGCGTAGTGATTATATACTTTTTGTGTATCACAGATAAATAGCATATTTCACTACCAGTACTAACTATTATTCTAAGAATATGACTTAAGTTTATTATTTTCCACACGTAGTACATATTATGACATAACTTGATACTCTGTAGCCCGTGGTAGTTAAAAACTGTATTACAGGCTACAGTATCTTTCCCTTTCTATATTACCTTTACACAGCACATTTCAAAATTAAATAACTCAAACAGGATTTAAACCTATACTACCTAAGTGGCGATTCTTACCTTCGAAACATCGTGTTTCACGAGCAGTAATTGAAATTTTATAGTAACCTTCATCCGAAGAAATATAACAACGCTTAAAACCTTTTTACTGGTCACATTTTGATACTTAACATTATTATTATATAGAATTATTAAATATCGTCATCAATATAGGTGTATCAAAGTAAAAATATTATTATATTGGTATCATTTCGACAAGCCGAAAGCGAATTACATTAGAATTATTAAAAGTCGCGCATTGTGATTATAAAGTATACCCGCTTCAATGTTTAATAATTCTACGGAACCCTTGTACAGAAATCCGACTCGCCCTTAAATGATTATTACTATTTATAATTCAATACATAAAACTTTGTTAGCGCTAAAATTTTCATAGCACTAATTTCTATTAACTCAGCGCTTAAATCTCCTTTTTTGAGCAAAATAGGTTTTTTGTTCTGGCAGCCGTGCCACTTTTTGGTAAAGGATGGATAAGGCGTCCATCTTGAATTTCACTGAATTTGTGCCGGTTATGTGATAAAAGTGTATTTTATAGATCAGACTTTACGTTACTTATTAATTTTCAAGAAGTTTATGTATGATTCTCCATTATTTAACAATTAGAATAGGATTAACCTCAGTAATGTGTTAGGTATGCATTTTTGACTGAACCATTTGATCATTTGGTGAATAATGGCGTGCGTTTTTCTCTACGGAGACTTTCAAATTTTATTTTATGTCATTTAGTCACGAGTAGCTATATCTTTTCTGCCAAAGTTATTTGATGATTATTTGGAAAACAGTCTAATAAATTATAAATTTTTTAAATAACCGTTACTCATTTGGCTACAACCACTGAGCTGTATGTCGTTTTTAGGTTATACATCAATACCAGTGACTCGTAATCGGTCATAATCATTACTAATGATTCCCAGTGACGACATAAATGATTAAAATTATTGTACTCGAGTGTCATTAAGTGAGTCTTTGAAAGTGACGTCGAAAATATTTTTATTCACAGTATCATTACTCAAGACATATGCGATTTCCGGTAAGAATATCGTCGATAAAACCTTAGGTTGGCAAAGGTATAATACGATGGCATTACCTAGTAGAGCGCGGGTATATGCCGATGTTAACTCACAGAAGCCAAGAGAATATTGGGACTATGAAAGCTATGTGGTGGATTGGGGTAATCAAGAAGACTACCAGTTAGTTCGGAAGCTTGGGCGTGGAAAATACAGTGAAGTTTTTGAGGCAATAAATATCACAAATAACGAAAAATGTGTAGTTAAAATATTGAAGGTAAGTAACATAATATAACTTTGGCCCTGGTGTGCCATATGTTTATCTTCATAATAACATTAGAAAATGGTGTGCTATTGGCTTAAAGTTTTACAGTCAGTCAGTCAGTTTTAAAGTACAGGAATAAGAAAAATGTTATTAAATCTTGTTGTACATATTGTAATTGTCTACAATGTGAACATGAATTTTTTGGTACTTCTGAAGCCTCTAGTGTTAAAAAACTGACAAAATATTAAAATATGAGAATTTTTTCAAGCTAATGTCAATATATTTCTTAAATCTAGGTAAATTATAAGAAGACATATGTTTTTATATTTAATTGAGCAATCTTGCCATTACCACATCACATGAAATTTGAAATCTCATATCTCAAGGATGTTGGCACTATCAGGCAGTTATTGTATTCATGGGACTGATGAATCTCAAAATTCATAAAGATAGTTATGTAAATATGAATACAATATCACTGTCAATACTTAATATATATATTTTTAAGAATTTTTTGCATGCTTCACTTATTATTAAATTAATTAAGATATTGTCTCTCATTTGTTTAAAACTATTTTCTTCTGTGTTATTATTGTCCTACACATGTTGACATTAAATGTTGTTTTAGCCTGTAAAAAAGAAGAAGATCAAAAGAGAGATAAAGATATTAGAAAACTTAAGAGGAGGCACAAATATAATAACATTACAAGCTGTAGTTAAAGATCCTGTGTCTCGTACCCCAGCCCTTATTTTTGAACATGTGAACAATACTGATTTTAAACAACTGTATCAAACATTGTCAGATTATGATATAAGGTAACAAAACCATACATTTTACTTAGAGGGAATGTTTAATGTATACTTACTGTAGGAACGAAAATTCTGAATAAAATTTATTTTTCTGTATAGTATCCTATCACCTCTCATTATCACTTCTCATATTGTCTATGCTTATTTGAGTGGGAAGGTAACTTTTCTAAATTCATAATTTGCTGCCGTCAACTCAACAGTAGTAAAATAAACCCACTGGTCTCCATGGTACATTTTGTCAGCAATTGTATCACAGTGCTATGCTTGATTTTATTCAACATTTTCATATTTACAATTGTTGTTGCCTTTTCATGATATTGAAAATGATTAAGTCAAATTTTATAATTATTGCTTAAAAGATAATTTATTTACCCTCATTGTTAGTATATCACCCTGATACTGAGAATACTTTAAACATCCCTTATATAGTTTTTAGTTGTGTTCTTATGCAACTAGAAACATAATTTGTGAGAATTTAAATTATAGTTTTCATTATAATAAATCAATTATTAATATTTTTCTATTAGATATTATTTGTATGAACTACTGAAGGCTTTAGATTACTGCCACAGTATGGGCATTATGCACAGAGATGTGAAACCTCACAATGTGATGATTGATCATGATAATAGAAAGTTGCGCCTCATTGACTGGGGCTTGGCGGAGTTTTATCATCCAGGCCAGGAGTATAATGTCCGTGTTGCTTCTAGATATTTTAAGGTAAGAGTTATTGCAAATGTACTCTACAACCATATTATTTGTATTAATATCTGATAGACAACTTCAGTTACTGAATAAATGGAATGGTTCTACTGAAGAACACAACAAATTTACAGATTACATTTAGACTTCTTACTTTTGACTTCTTGTGATTCTGCTTTTCATTAATAAATGAGGAACCTTTTAACTCTTTTTTCACAGGGCTTTGGTAGTCACCACCTGGTGAACCAATAGTTTGTCCTTTTCCTATGAAAGCAAAACCTACAGTAATCACTATATTATTTTAATTTTGCAATATTTATTGTATAAAAAAATTAAAAATCACCAAAATTACACCAGATTTTAGAATTTAAATATATTACATAATCATCATATCAGAAAAAAAATATCTTCACACCATTCTCAATACTCGGGTAAACAGAGGTTTTGAAAAGTAAGTCCTTTTAACCAACCTATCAGTAATGGCATTTTTTTGGGCACACATGCAACATGGCAGGTGGTGAACCTCTAGCCGTTGTAGTGTTCAAACTAACGAATCGGACATTACTTTTGAAAAAAGTACTTTGAGATTGTCCCAGGTCTCTTAACTCAAATTCTGCCAACTCACACTACCGTAACTTTAAATAATTTAAATCATCCTATGTTGTTAACAATAAAACATACATATTATACTCTCGGAACTTGAAAATATGATCTTTTATATTTCCAGGGCCCGGAACTTTTGGTGGATTACCAAATGTATGACTACTCACTGGACATGTGGTCATTAGGGTGTATGTTGGCGTCTATGATCTTCCGTAAGGAACCATTCTTCCATGGTCATGATAATTATGACCAACTTGTGCGTATAGCAAAAGTGCTGGGCACTGAGGAGCTGTTTGAGTATTTGGATAAATATCATATAGAATTGGATCCACGATTTAATGATATCCTTGGGAGGTACGATATTTTAATATTAAACTGAAAGTCCTTATAATTAAAGAAAACTTTTATACTAGTTTGTCTAAAACTTTTGTGCCTAACAAATCTCAAGATATACTTTCAGTCATATGACGTGTAATACTAAGTTTATCTATAATTATATATATTAAAAAAAATCTACATACAGATTAATATACTTAATGTTTACAGGCACTCCGTAAACGATGGGAGAGATTTGTTCACTCTGAAAACCAACACCTGGTATCGGCTGAAGCTTTAGACTTTCTTGACCGTTTGTTACGTTATGATCATTATGAGCGTTACACTGCTCGCGAGGCCATGGATCATCCATACTTCTGTTAGTATAAATTTTTTTATTACTATAATTTACCATTAAGTACTAATTATTTTTGCACACACACACACTCTCATATATATGCGAATATATGTATATATACATATAATACATACATATATATATAATACATACATATATATATATATAATACATACATACATATATATATATATACATACATATATATATATATATATATATATGTATATATATATATATATATGTATATATATATTTTCACGCAATTCCCAATACAGGGGTAGCCAGAGGTCAAGTCTAGACAATTAAGTCCCTTTGATCCACCTTCCACCGAAGATATTTACATATATAAAATTATATTAATTATTGTTTGCGACAAACCTATATTCATCACATCACACAACATCACATACATTGCTCTGATCACTTTGTAAGATGCTAAAACACTATTAATATAATATTACATATGGGAATCGGAAACAACGAAGGCACCACAAACACCTGAGAAAATGTAGAAAAATCTATATTATGAGCTTATGTTGGTAGGAAATATATACTCTTTTATTTAAGTTGTTACAATCTCATATATGAGGTTGTAACTTTCTTACTGTTGACAGTTTACAGTATGTGGCTGGCGTATTGCCACATCAGCATGCCAATTGTTACGGTTATGACAGTTACTCCGGTTTTTCTGCGGATGTCTTCATTACGATCTGAGTCTTTCGGCCAGTGTTGAAGGAAGTCTTCTTCACTAGCAACAAGTGCTGGTTGTATTCTTTTAGTCTTAAGGTTTCGAAATATACGAAGAGAAGATGTGGCATAGTACTGAACCATTGCTCTTAATTGACTTCTCCTTGAAGTTGTATTTACTGAGCCTTACAATTTATCCCAGATATACATTCCATATCAACTTAAAGCATAGTGTTTCCAACTACTACCAGCATTAGTGTGGTATAGATGGTAAATGCAGTCTTTGTCTTGTGCATGTTTATCTTAAGACCAATCTGTTAGGTAACACAATTTTTTTTTTCTTTTATAATAAATAAGTAAATACTCTCTCTGTCTCTGATTCTCAGTAGCTAAAAACTCGAGTTATGGAATCTGAAATAAAGGACCTGAGACGATGTAGAAAAAGTGATTTTCGAATTTGACCTGTTCTCCCATTAAAAAATTTATTTATCCAAATTTAATTATCTACCGTTGTTTCCGTTGTGACATACAATAAAATTCTCTCCCTAATAGTCACAAAATTAGTAAAAAAAAAGTTAAGTCTGTGAAATAAAATATCGAAAATCGACAAATAGCTTTGAATTTATTTGTCAAACGGGAAACAACGCTCGGCTAGTAACTTCAAAAAGTAACAGTTGTACCAATCTATAGATTTTTTTTAAACATAAACAAAATTATGTTAATACTAACAATAATTATAAACTAAAAACTATAATAGTCGTAGAGCCGATTATTATAGTTTTTAGTTTATAATTATTCTTTGTGGCACCAAGAATGTTGCCTGCATTTCCATGTTGAATGGCTACCTTTGAGCGTCACTACTGTTAATTTTAGTTGACAGAACAATTAAATTTATAAATGTCAATCATAACTGACAATATAACAACTGTATAACAAAAATTGGATGAAAATAACAAACCCATTATACAAGAAAACAAGAGGCCAAAAGAGGAGATTGAGAAATTAGATAGCAAATCTCAATTGGAACTAGAAATGGCACTAATGGATCTATAATGGGACATCAGAGGAAAATGCAAAATGGGATGCACTCAAGAAGTAATTGAAGAACGTTGGGGCCATATACTCTACTCAAAAGGAGTGATGGGAGGTCAGCAAGGTGTCCGATTTATTTTAAAATCTTATCTGAAAGTCTACACACTAGACTTAATTAGAAATTCTGTTGGGATAGCCATTCTAAACATTGAAATACCTAGTTACAGAATGAATTAGAATCGTTATTCAAATCTATGCTCTAACAGAACAAGCAGCCAAACTAAAAACAGAAGCCTTTTACAATGAATTGTCTAAAGTCCTAAACAGATATTCTACTAACTACATCTTACTAAATGAGACTTTAATGCAGAAGTTGGAGCAAAACAGAGCAATGCAAAAAGAATAATGCAAAACAGAGTAATGCAAAAGAAAATCATGAAAGCCAATGACCTAGTGTCTATACTCCAAAACTTTTCAACAGAATGACATGAACCGATGGATACCAACACTACAGGAGATTTCACATATCATTCTACTACATAAAAAGGTTCAAAGGAATACTTAGTAAAGAGGCTCATAAGTTTCGTGCACAACAGCAAAAGTACTATTAGACAGGATAAGTCTAAAATTAGACGAAAATCAACATATAGAACAGGCAGGTTTCAGAAAAAAATTCTCGACAATTGACTACATCCACACTGTGAAACAGATCGCACAGAAATACAAGGAATACAATAAAACATTCTACTTTTTCTCTTTTTATTATTTTCGCTTTCATAGATAATCTAGAGATAATGCATTTGGCATTGGTGGCTTATGGTACAGCCACGCCGCCATCTGGGAGAATATAGTATCTTAAGGAATGCCAGAACTATATATCTATATAATTGAGACTATATACACAAATAGCAAAGATACAATTATATATAATATATGTCATATATGGATGTGAGACATGGGCAATCCCTAAACAACTAAGAAACCAATTGGAATATTGCCAAAGATTCATGATTGAAAGATGTACTGTAACTTAACACAAACATTCAAAAAATAAAAAAAAATAACTGGAGAAGAAACAGGCGAAACATAGTAACTATAGTTATCCTCTTTCTCGAGTCAACGTTTTTATTTAAAAATGGGACAATGTTTTTATAAATAGCTTGGGAGCAATCAGCTCATTTCCACGGGTAACCCTTCCTTTAAAGTTTTCCTTTACTATGTTTCTTAAACCTCCACTCTCCAAACATTGCATGGCCCACTAAACGAAGTTCAAGGACAGTAATGTAATTAAGTTTAAATAACAGACTATATATCCCTTTTATTATAAACAAATTAAATTAATATTGTTCATGGGGATACAGAGATATTTAAAAAGTAAGATAAGAATTTTAGGTTATTATTAAAATCATATGATATACATATGATTTTGATGTCAATACACTGGACACTTTAAATGTCATCATCAGCTTTAATATTATTAATACTCCTTAGTCCTCAGTTAGTCCTTCCATTATGCACTATAAAATATAATAAGCAGGTATATCGCAGCGAAACAATAATGTCCACAATGCGCACGAGTGCGAAAACGAGAGATCAAATTAACATTTGATAAACATTAAACAAGCGTAGTTTTTTTTCTATCAATAACTTCATCCATGTAATGATTTATTTTATGGAATTAAAAGTGCAAAAATAAACTTTTGTTTAGATGTAATATTTTATATTAATTTTAAAAGGCATTAATTAAATATGTTATTATATATTGCTAGTTTTTTGCAACATAATGTTTCTTAAGAAGATTTAATGTGAATTGTTTAAAATATAAATATATTTTACCTATATATATACCTCCTTCAATATTTTCAATGTACTTTAGACATGCTAATTTCCTTATTTATGATTTAAATTATCCCACCATTAAAATACACTTAAATTTTATAAGTATGTAAAAATGAAATGTTTTTTTTATAGATATTTCATTGATGTTCTTGAGATCATGAGTAGCCGGGCCGATAACGGCCAAGTCCTTTGAGAACATAAAAATTTTATACAAAAGTGTAGTAAAATCTGTATAATATTTTTCTTTGTTCCAGATCCAATTGTGAAGGAACAAGGTCGAATGGTGTCATCTAATTCTCCAACTCCAAATGCACTACAAGGACCAATAAACGCTACAGAATAATTGTTACTAAACTCAGTAATGCTCTTTATAACATTATATATTGAATATTTACTTGTACAAGATTCCAGAAGAAATCCATAGACAAGAGACAAACCGACACAAGTCCATTGAAAAGAAACCATAAGGGACACAGTGAAAAGAATCATCTCTGTTCAAAACAATAACTGTAATGTTATTCCAATGTTCGCAAATGAAGTATAATTTGGAAAGACAATATAATTTAGTGTTTAATGTTAGTAAAATCTGATTTATTCATTGTTTTAAAGTGTTTTTTCTCCGGTACAAACTACTTAGTCCATGAATGTGAACTCAAGTTATTATTTTACCAAGTATTTTATGATGGTTTTGAAATTTTATGGTAAAAGTTCAATAGCCATCTTTTTATGTGAAGTTCAATATTAATTATTGAGATAAAGAAAAACATTTCGAGTTTCATTGCACTTGATCTTTTGCATTTATTAACCTATATGGTATTGATATTGTAATTACTTGTATGATATGATATTGATAACACCTGCATATGAATTGCAAAATACTGGTTAGCAACATTTCGTTGGTACTTCAATTAAAATTTTGTATTTATGTAATAAAAGTAAATGTAGATATATTATGTGATATAAATACAAAATTTTAAGACTTAATTGTTTCCTTTTATTACATGATTTAAAAAAAGAAATGTCAAAAATAAAATATTGCTTCTATTAGTATATTTTAGTAAGTTATGTTAGCTGACCCTAAATAAATTTTATAAATCAAGTCGATCTTCACCCCATAGTTATGGGCCTCAATGATTATAATTTATTTTTAGTGTAATAACTCCAAGTTGTTGCATCAAAATTTTCATAATAAACAGACTAACTTTGCCTAGAAATGTTTTACATTTTTTCTTATTTCAGTTTACAAAAAAGAAGTTATACTTGGATCTTTGAGCTATTTTGTCGGCCCGCAGGCTCTGAAATCCTTACGTGTTTAGTCTTATCTCTGATATTATCTATATTGTTGCTGCAATAATAAAAGTTTATTGCTTATAAAAACAATAACTGTAATGTTATTCCAATGTTCGCAAATGAAGTATAATTTGGAAAGACAATATAATTTAGTGTTTAATGTTAGTAAAATCTGATTTATTCATTGTTTTAAAGTGTTTTTTCTCCGGTACAAACTACTTAGTCCATGAATGTGAACTCAAGTTATTATTTTACCAAGTATTTTATGATGGTTTTGAAATTTTATGGTAAAAGTTCAATAGCCATCTTTTTATGTGAAGTTCAATATTAATTATTGAGATAAAGAAAAACATTTCGAGTTTCATTGCACTTGATCTTTTGCATTTATTAACCTATATGGTATTGATATTGTAATTACTTGTATGATATGATATTGATAACACCTGCATATGAATTGCAAAATACTGGTTAGCAACATTTCGTTGGTACTTCAATTAAAATTTTGTATTTATGTAATAAAAGTAAATGTAGATATATTATGTGATATAAATACAAAATTTTAAGACTTAATTGTTTCCTTTTATTACATGATTTAAAAAAAGAAATGTCAAAAATAAAATATTGCTTCTATTAGTATATTTTAGTAAGTTATGTTAGCTGACCCTAAATAAATTTTATAAATCAAGTCGATCTTCACCCCATAGTTATGGGCCTCAATGATTATAATTTATTTTTAGTGTAATAACTCCAAGTTGTTGCATCAAAATTTTCATAATAAACAGACTAACTTTGCCTAGAAATGTTTTAAATTTTTTCTTATTTCAGTTTACAAAAAAAAAGTTATACTTGGATCTTTGAGCTATTTTGTCGGCCCGCAGGCTCTGAAATCCTTACGTGTTTAGTCTTATCTCTGATATTATCTATATTGTTGCTGCAATAATAAAAGTTTATTGCTTATAAAAACAATAACTGTAATGTTATTCCAATGTTCGCAAATGAAGTATAATTTGGAAAGACAATATAATTTAGTGTTTAATGTTAGTAAAATCTGATTTATTCATTGTTTTAAAGTGTTTTTCTCCGGTACAAACTACTTAGTCCATGAATGTGAACTCAAGTTATTATTTTACCAAGTATTTTATGATGGTTTTGAAATTTTATGGTAAAAGTTCAATAGCCATCTTTTATGTGAAGTTCAATATTAATTATTGAGATAAAGAAAAACATTTCGAGTTTCATTGCACTTGATCTTTTGCATTTATTAACCTATATGGTATTGATATTGTAATTACTTGTATGATATGATATTGATAACACCTGCATATGAATTGCAAAATACTGGTTAGCAACATTTCGTTGGTACTTCAATTAAAATTTTGTATTTATGTAATAAAAGTAAATGTAGATATATTATGTGATATAAATACAAAATTTTAAGACTTAATTGTTTCCTTTTATTACATGATTTAAAAAAAGAAATGTCAAAAATAAAATATTGCTTCTATTAGTATATTTTAGTAAGTTATGTTAGCTGACCCTAAATAAATTTTATAAATCAAGTCGATCTTCACCCCATAGTTATGGGCCTCAATGATTATAATTTATTTTTAGTGTAATAACTCCAAGTTGTTGCATCAAAATTTTCATAATAAACAGACTAACTTTGCCTAGAAATGTTTTAAATTTTTTCTTATTTCAGTTTACAAAAAAAAAGTTATACTTGGATCTTTGAGCTATTTTGTCGGCCCGCAGGCTCTGAAATCCTTACGTGTTTAGTCTTATCTCTGATATTATCTATATTGTTGCTGCAATAATAAAAGTTTATTGCTTATAAAAACAATAAACTGTAACATGTTTTGAAGGCAGCCGTAATATATATTTAAAGAATTTATTTCATGGTTTTAGGTTAATGATATATGTATTTCATGAGAAAGTATGTGTCTTTTCCAAGACCTATTTCCCAGATTATGTATATATTATTACTATGATTTTCAAGGTGTTACGCCAGAAAAACATATTTTTTATGACTCTTCATTTGTGTGCACGATATTGAGGTAGTAAACAAGGTAAGCTTTGGGTCCAGTAGACTAAAATATATTTATATGAGGTAATTTTATGAGGTAGTCTTGGTTCTATATTAAGTTCCAAGTATTACAATTCCGCTCCGCCCGTGAGTAGGTAGGTTCCCTAGAGTAGCAAGCAAGGTTTTCAAAATGCAATTAGCTACTGAAAACTGTCGGTATAGCTATCTCTAAAAATACATCAAAATAAAGCAGACCTGTAACAGGCATATGTGTCCACGGGTGCATATTGTCTGCTGTAATAAAAATAGGAAATTCTCCTTAAAGAAGAAGCCTATGTCCTGCATAGACGTTTACCAACCGTTTATTAGTAAGTATATTTCTATTTTCCTAAAGATGTCGATGTAACAACTGTATATTATTTCGATTCTCCACATTTTATCAAAGCTTGTGTCTGTAGTAACCAATAACCAGCCAGTGTCAGCTTGTTGTTCACTCCAAACTGATCGGAATTTCGTTCCGGAGATAGCACAATCTGCGTTATAGAGGCCATTCGAGCGGGCATGAAGAACAATGTGCAAGAAGCAGTGGCAATTCTATTGGTTCAGGTCATACTTAGTTTAGATCTTGGTGCAGATTTCAAGAACATCAGTAAGTATTGGTGCTTATAGAAATATATCATTTAAATGATATATTTCTAGTAAGTATTAAGTAAATAGTTTAGATAAGGAAGTGATGTGATGCTTTTCTGTTCTTTGAAAGAAGCGGTTTGATTTTTTTATTTAACTTAAGATTTTTTATCATTTCTGTAGTGTATTGTCTGGTAAAACTTTGACTATATGGAACTAAAAGTATACTAACTAGTAATTATCAGTGACAATAAAATAATACTAAACCGTACATTTCAAAGCTTAAAATAGTTGTTAGTTATAGAATTTTAGTAAAATGAACTTCGAAAAACACTATAAAAGTAAAATTATAAGGAACTTATTCCGCTTCAAATCATCATCGCAAAAAAGTTTGCCTCTTAAAATCTTGCACGCATATTATTTATATCTTCACGTATTCCCATACCTCCATCCCATCCAGTCTCCAGAGGTCTAAACTATTCAAGCCTTTCGAAACACATATTTCTTCAGTAAAACGCATGGTATATTTGAAGGAGCCAACTTAATGTTGCATAAGCTATGATATATTTTAGTAAGTTATGTTAGCTGACCCTAAATAAATTTTATAAATCAAGTCGATCTTCACCCCATAGTTATGGGCCTCAATGATTATAATTTATTTTTAGTGTAATAACTCCAAGTTGTTGCATCAAAATTTTCATAATAAACAGACTAACTTTGCCTAGAAATGTTTTAAATTTTTCTTATTTCAGTTTACAAAAAGAAGTTATACTTGGATCTTTGAGCTATTTTGTCGGCCCGCAGGCTCTGAAATCCTTACGTGTTTAGTCTTATCTCTGATATTATCTATATTGTTGCTGCAATAATAAAAGTTTATTGCTTATAAAACAATAACTGTAACATGTTTTGAAGGCAGCCGTAATATACATTTAAAGAATTTATTTCATGGTTTTAGGTTAATGATATATGTATTTCATGAGAAAGTATGTGTCTTTTCCAAGACCTATTTCCCAGATTATGTATATATTATTACTATGATTTTCAAGGTGTTACGCCAGAAAAACATATTTTTTATGACTCTTCATTTGTGTGCACGATATTGAGGTAGTAAACAAGGTAAGCTTTGGGTCCAGTAGACTAAAATATATTTATATGAGGTAATTTTATGAGGTAGTCTTGGTTCTATATTAAGTTCCAAGTATTACAATTCCGCTCCGCCCGTGAGTAGGTAGGTTCCCTAGAGTAGCAAGCAAGGTTTTCAAAATGCAATTAGCTACTGAAAACTGTCGGTATAGCTATCTCTAAAAATACATCAAAATAAAGCAGACCTGTAACAGGCATATGTGTCCACGGGTGCATATTGTCTGCTGTAATAAAAATAGGAAATTCTCCTTAAAGAAGAAGCCTATGTCCTGCATAGACGTTTACCAACCGTTTATTAGTAAGTATATTTCTATTTTCCTAAAGATGTCGATGTAACAACTGTATATTATTTCGATTCTCCACATTTTATCAAAGCTTGTGTCTGTAGTAACCAATAACCAGCCAGTGTCAGCTTGTTGTTCACTCCAAACTGATCGGAATTTCGTTCCGGAGATAGCACAATCTGCGTTATAGAGGCCATTCGAGCGGGCATGAAGAACAATGTGCAAGAAGCAGTGGCAATTCTATTGGTTCAGGTCATACTTAGTTTAGATCTTGGTGCAGATTTCAAGAACATCAGTAAGTATTGGTGCTTATAGAAATATATCATTTAAATGATATATTTCTAGTAAGTATTAAGTAAATAGTTTAGATAAGGAAGTGATGTGATGCTTTTCTGTTCTTTGAAAGAAGCGGTTTGATTTTTTTATTTAACTTAAGATTTTTTATCATTTCTGTAGTGTATTGTCTGGTAAAACTTTGACTATATGGAACTAAAAGTATACTAACTAGTAATTATCAGTGACAATAAAATAATACTAAACCGTACATTTCAAAGCTTAAAATAGTTGTTAGTTATAGAATTTTAGTAAAATGAACTTCGAAAAACACTATAAAAGTAAAATTATAAGGAACTTATTCCGCTTCAAATCATCATCGCAAAAAAGTTTGCCTCTTAAAATCTTGCACGCATATTATTTAT
This sequence comes from Sericinus montela, assembly GCA_029286605.1. Taxonomy (NCBI): domain Eukaryota; kingdom Metazoa; phylum Arthropoda; class Insecta; order Lepidoptera; family Papilionidae; genus Sericinus; species Sericinus montela. The sequence goes on from JAGSMR010000005.1 coordinate 5,604,326, forward strand.
ATCTTCACGTATTCCCATACCTCCATCCCATCCAGTCTCCAGAGGTCTAAACTATTCAAGCCTTTCGAAACACATATTTCTTCAGTAAAACGCATGGTATATTTGAAGGAGCCAACTTAATGTTGCATAAGCTATGATATATTTTATTACATACAAATTATTTAGTACATTTTCAGGCCAATATTTAGTACATTTTGAGGTCAAATGCTTTAAAAATGTATACATTTTTTAATAAATACATGGACATAGATAGAGATAACATCACAAAAATTGATCTGATTACAAAGTAAGGAGCATATGTATTATATAATCGGAAATGACAAAGACATCACCTAAAAAAGGTGGTTTTTCTACATTAATCCATCCGGAATCGAATCCGGGACCTCAGAGATGGCGAAACCTTGAAAACCGATGTGTACGCTATTCGTTCATGGAGGTAGTCTTGTTAATGGGATACAAACTTATAAAAAAATATGGTGAACATCTGTTGTGGAATGTGGGGTAGCGCTGGTGGATCCAATTTACAAAGTAGATTTATTTGTTGCCACCCTAAAATATAAATTACATATTATATTGTACATTATATTTTTGGGGGATTCTTCAGGACAAAGTAAATTCAATGACATCTTGATCAGAAAGAAAAAACAGAATATGTATTATGTGTTCAATTTGATGAAATTGTAAGAGATTTCACAATGAAAAAATATTTTTGTTGTTAACATTTTTATTCAAACTACCCAAACAAAGGGTTAATAATTTTCATTGATTTAAGACGAACATTTCCTTTTTAATTTCATTATTTTAAAGAATAAATTCATATTTGTTGATTTTATTATTTGTGATCAAGTAATATTAATATTGAGTATATTTCTTTCAAGCAATGATCCCTCTAAATAGTTTCGACTACAGCAATAACATAGACAATTATCAACAATAGGAAACATTGCTGACTTTTTGGGATCTGTGTCAGAATATGTGTTAGCTTTGTTAAAGAAATTTTTACATGGTTGGTTACTTGAAACCGATTTTGAAAATGTTGTTGCTTGTTCTGCTGTAATCTTGTCACACTTCATACCAAGATAACTCTGAAAAAATCAATAAATTAATAAATAAATTAATAAGTAACTATTACTATGAGACAAAAAAGCAGTAAAATACTATTCTCGCATTTTGGATCAGCTTCCTTAGCATGTTTCTTTTTAATTTCATACATTTTTCTTATACTGGGAATATGTTATTTATTCTATAAAAAGTCAGTGTGACAGAGCATCTTCCAGTAAAATTTTATCAAGATCCTTTTAGTGTAGTCTAGTCAGGATAAAGAGATATTTTGCCTTTGATACAGTTGATGATCGCAACTGTTTCTGTTCAACAGCCTATCAATACAGAAAAAACTATATATGTTAATTGAATTGACAGACATCACTAACACCTGAAAAAATGTAGAAAAGGTGGTTTTTGTACATTTATCCATCTGGAATCGAATCTGGGACCTCAGAGATGGCGAAACCTTGAAATCGCTTGAAATTGTACGCTATTCTTTCATGGAGGTAGTCTTTTCAATGAGGTAAATTCTTTAAAAATTAAAAAATCCAAAACTATCTTAAATCTAATAGCAGTCAGCAAACTTAACCAGACTAGTTATTCTCTTGTAGTTTCAAACCTTGAAATTGGCAGAGACATCAATCTATTGATGAAGCCATTACAATATAAGAGAATTTCTTTTAGATTTAGAGTTTTTTAAAGTTTAAGAAAAAGATGAAGAAGAGTATATGTAAAATAAAACAATCTAATCCATTTTGAAAAAATGGACTAGAATTCTAAAGTGTATTTTTGTCGAAACCTGATACATCTTGTAACTTATTCAACTTTATTTTTTTCTTGATGTACTTTTTAAATGCTTTTACCTGTGTGCTACTGCTACTTATCTTACACAAATTAGTTGAAATTTTAAAAACTTACTAGAAGGACTTGTTAAAAAATTACTTTACTTATTTTCAGTTAATATTATTTTACCAATGATTTGGTGCAAATGTTGAGGGAGGCAAAAAAAGACATTTCTTACCTTACAAAATTGACATCTCTCAATGTTATTGTTGTTTGCAACTATCTTGTTTGCTGTTTTACAAACAGTAGATATAGTGGATGGAAAGTTTTCTTGAAGGTCTGACACAAAATTTGTGATGACTGACTGTAAACTATTACCTTTTAAGATTTTAAAAGGAATGTGTATCAATTTCTTAATCCTAGCATAATGATTTAACTCCTCTTTTGTAATATCTTTCATTGGTCTTAAAAGTTTTATATTTTCATCACGGTTATCAAGAAACCCCTGAAGAATATAAGACACAGTTAATTTCCGATATATTTAAACTGTTGCCATTATTCATACTTACTTTCAAAGAACTTACTATATCATCTTCTACTTGTGATCCACGTCCAATTGCAAAATTCGATAATAAATTTATTGCTAATGTTGTTGCAGTTTCAGCAGTAAAGATGAAATTGCATTGTAGTTGATTTGCTATACTTGTAAATATGTTACGTTTTATTTTTATTTCAATATCATTTCTTGATGTAGGTGTCATTTCACACAAGATAGTTTTGATCTCAGAATTTGAATCATTATCAACGCAATTGTCTATTTCTGCAATACTGTTCACACTTGATAAGATGCAAGGCTTTTGAAAAGAGTACATAGAAGTGTTTACAATGTATACATCAAAATTGTAACGCTGACATTGTTCTATAACTAACTTTGAAACTTTAAGGTCATTATCTTTTTCACCAAGTCCTAAAATAGGAATCAACATAAATTGGAGATCAATAATATGTGAAAAGTTAAAAAAAAACTCGTTATTGCTTTCGCTAATAACAATAAAGTAAATCAGTAATAATTACCTGATAAATGCACGAAAAAGGGAATAATTCTTAACTTTTTATGATTATCCTGAGATAAACCATTATAAATCAAATCTAACAAGACTGTAGAACTTAATCCCCCGGTAAGACAAACTAGAACTTTTTCGTTTGATGATAAAATTTTGCTTTTACCTATACATGCTCTAAACTTATGATTGATGTTTAACATAAAACAGTTGTCGCAATAAATGTGTTCACTTCTAATAGTTAAAGAGCCAAGATTGTTACATTTCTTGCAATTCATTGTAATATTTCATTCATAAATTTTGCAAGCATCGACAGGAATGAGAATATAATCACTACGTTATAATCGACAGGTTACAGGTTAACTATTATCTAAATCACAAAATCTAGTAAAAAATGTAGCTTATTGTTTTTACAGAGAACACTTAGCCTTGTGACGAGTAATAATAGAAATCTTGTTGAGGGAATTCAAGTTTTGAATTTTTATCTGAGTATTAAATCACATTGGTATAATTACAATTATTTTCTATGGTTTCATTATCATGAAGTAGCAATATTTAGCAGGAATTACAAATGTACTCTGTGAAATTCGCTTAAAAATATATCGTCGTTTATATTCGATGTAAAATATCGGGTTCCGAAATCGATTTTCATCGATATATCGCTTGAAATCACCCATTTTCAACAATTTTCACAAAAGTTTAATATTACTCTTTTTTGTCGATACTTATATTACGGTCTTCGATTTTGTATCTGTAAGTGTAGAATAAGACCAAAGTGACGTTACTGTACTAGTAGTGTAATAATAGTGTTCTATATGTTATTTGAATAGAACGTCACCATAAGATAGTGTAGATGTGACTTATAAGTTAATGAATTATTCTGTGCAAACATGGATTTAGATTTTATGGAAAATACTTTCAGTTCTGTAAAAAAATGCTAAGTTCATTTGGTTAGCATCATTTTCATCATCATCTTTCATTTAGACTCGATATTTTCCTTAAATATCGATCATACTAGATGGTTTAAGTGAAATAGGGGAATTATGGAAATTATCAAGTACTATTAAAATTGATATTTGTTTCAATTGTAATTAGTAGTCAAAGTTATTTTTATAGATTTGATAAATAATAAAAAAAAAAAATTATTTGATTTTAAGGAACAAATTTGTAGAATAGTATAAATATAGCATCTCGACCGATTTCGGCCACAGCGACTTGGACTATTGCGAGCGTCGTTCGTGTGCTCGCATGTGACTGACGTAAGCTATTTTTGCGCTAAGCGTGCGAGCACATTGAGCGCAAGTCAGAATAAATATCCGTCAAAACATCGAAAAAATCCAATATATGCGCTCAAAAACGAATAAAAATTAGACTTTTTAGATTAGAATCTTTATTTAGAATACTTTTAGATTAGAATCTTTATTTGAAACTAAAACAATAGAAAATGATCTTTTTCTTTAAATCTATAAAGTCCAACGTAGTTAAAAAAATGGTAAAAAAAACAAAATGGTAGTCGTTGACAATAAAACAGGTAATATATTCCGAATTTTGTTTCTGTACATAAGTCGAATATTGAAAAAAATAATTATAAATTTAAATTCTTACAATACATTATTTACTGTACTGTAACACATTACATAAATACAACGAAAATCTCGAAGTTGCAGCATTTGCGATGCCACATAATAGTGTTTAACTGATACAAGCCTACTTAAAAGCAGATATGTCATCAACAATTTTGCAACAAACAACAGTGCATCATATTAATAGACGAGGGCAGGGTGCATATTACAGGGTTCGAGTGCGTCACGACGTTGTCTCTTTTCTTCTTTTTACCTGCGGGCCTTCGTTCTCACAGGTCTCCTCAGACGACGCTGTAAAGGCCTCCGGGCCAACAGCATCCCGTGGATGGTTTTTAGTCAGTATGTTTCTCCTTCTGAGATCCGAGTCCGACACTGTTTGTTTCGGTGGCCTCCCGGTCAGGAAACGTTCGTGCGTAAAGCATTTTCCTCCACGGTTATCAACAAAAAAAAGGGCATATTTGAAAATGTACATTTTTGATGTCTCGCTGTGAATAACTCATTAAACGTAAATCGATTTAGATCACTTTTTTATATACATTCTAGTTTCAGTTAATTTTACACCAAGTCAAAAATTGTCCCACCCTTCGTACTACTTACCGTTCGCGAACAGTGACAGCGAAATAGAATTGTACCCAATGGTAAATGTAATCCTCACGACGACTCCCCACCACGACCTCCGCCCCCACTAGTGACTTGAGCAGATCACACGTCTTAAAGACCGATTTGGCGTCAACGAAAAATTAATAATCTACAAAAACGTCCAGGTCAAAATAAAATCTCCTTACCGTTTGTGTCGTCTAAAGATAAGTTATTTGTTCAGATTCATTTAATTAATGATCTAAACATTTGCCATAAGATTACTTCTCGTCTGATAACGTATTTAGTCTCCTAAGTCTAATAAATAATGCAACGTACACAAATGTTTCCAAATATCTACTTTTTTACTACTTACCATTTATCCCGTTCACATTTTACCCGAATGGCAAGGAGCAAGCTGGAATGGTAAGTAGATATTTTTTCTATTTAAATGTAATATTGTTTCAATACGTGCTATATTTAAACTGCCGTAAACCACTAAAAACCGCTATAAAGCTCAGATTCAAGAAAATCGCAAAATAGCACTTTCTGCGCTTTTTCTGCCAGTCAATATTCGCTTACAGTAGTGGTTAGATATTTGTACAGCTGTATTAAATTTTTATTATTTCTATCGTCGCTTTTTTGGTTTCTTGTTATATTTATTCAATAAATAGGTGTAGATTGTTAGCTCCAAAACGGTAATCCACACAGACTGGTCAATGCTATTTGGTGCATGTCACATGACCTTGAATTATTAGTTCTAGGATACGCTGGTACCTCACGATGTTTTTCTGAGGCGTTATGGAGCGGACGATAAAATGGTGATGGTATGGAAGACAGCTTTGGTGCATCCCATCCCTAAGAAAAGCGACCGCTCAAATTCGGGCAACCGCAGACTGATCGCCATCACCTCCTTGTTCTCCAAAATAATGGAATGCATTATAAACTGCCAACTCTTGAGGTACTTAGAGGAGCACCAGTTGATTAGTGACCACCAGTATGGCTTCCGTCGGGGTTGCTTAACTGGTGATCTTCTTGTGTACCTCACTCATCAATGAGCGGAGGCAGTAGAGAGCAAGGGTGAGGCCCTGGCAGTTTGTTTGGACATAGCGAAAGCCTTTGATCCGGTATGGCACAAAACGCTTCTCTCGAAGCTTCCGTCATATGGGTTTCCCGAGAAATTTTGCAATTGGGTCATTAGTTTTCTCACAGACCGGAGCATTAAGGTCGTAATTGACGGTGCATGCTCGGACTCCTAGTCTCCAAGAACGCTGGTGTCCCACAAGGCTGTGTGCTATCGCCAACCCTGTTTCTTCTGCATATCAATGATTTGTTACAAATTAGTAACATTCGTTGCTATGCAGACGTCAGCACTGGTGATGCCCTAAACACCGGCCGTGCCAATATTTCTCAGCAATACGTTGACAAGTACCGGAACAAACTTGTGTCTGATGTCGGGATTTTAGTTAGACAAAATCTCGGAGAAGACTTACAAATTGTAAGTTTAAAGCCGTAATCACTGGGCTACCAGTGCTCTCATTGCAGATTACGGCCTAATACCTCCTAACTCCTAAAATTCTCTTTACCATTTGTTTAATTTCTCATTAGCGTTTGCTGAATAATTTCAAATCCAAGTTGTGAATTATATAAAGGCTTTTTTTTAGTCTCACGCACTTTTTTGTATGTGCATGCTATCAGCTGTGCTTTGAATATGTAAAGAACAGTTTTGTAAGTACTATTTTTTCACTCTTTAAAATTGTCTAATATGATCATTTGCAAATATTCACCAGGCAATCATGGACTAGACTGCATTAAAAACTATTGCTGCTCATGTTTCACTGGTCAGAGAACAATTGGCAGTTGTGCGCATGTTGTCTGCTTAGTTTGGTTTTAGGCATGAAAACGTTGGAAAATTGTTCTCCGAATGGTTTATTTGCTATCCTGGGCAAGAAGGCCATATACTCAAAAGAGAAATGACGAGCGATGTTCTACAGGGATCAGTTCTTAGTCCTCTTCTGTGGAACATCGGAATCGACTGGGTTTTTTTCATAGAAAAAGGAGGCAAACGAGCAGGTGGCTCACGTGATGGTAAGTGATTACCGCCGCCCATGAACACCCGCAATACCAGAGGCATAGCAGATGCGTTGCCGGCCTCTGAGAAAGGTATATGCTCTTTTCTTGAAGGTCCTTAAGTCGTATCGGTCCGAAAAAACCGCTGACGGCAGCTCATTCCAAAACGTGCAAGTGCGTGGCAGAAAATTACGCGAAAAACGCACTGTGGTGGAATGCCAAGCATCTACATGGTGTTGATGGAATTTTTGACTGTGCCGTAAGATACGATGGTGAAATTCAGCGGCTGGGATTAATCCGAACAATTCCTTGAAGCACTTCCCGTAGTTCATCAAGTACATCATCTGTAAAAAATGCAAAGAGATGCAACGTCTCTTCACAAAGCCAGGGAATCTAGCCTAGCTAGAACATGGTCGTCGACGATTACAGCCGCTCTCCGTTGGATATGGTCAAATGGAAGGAGCTGAGCGCCAGGATCACAAATCGTTGACGGTGACATTCATCACTAACCTTTCGATTAGTGCTGGTGCTCTCGAAACATGGTTGTGTTGAAAATTACCTGTGTCGTATAGCCTGTAGAGAGCCGAAAACTGTGTGCCATCATTGTGGCAACGAAGAGGACACAACACAACATACGCTGCAAGCTTTTGCGAACAGTTCACGGTGCAAAAGAAGGCTGCGGAAAGGGAGAGGGAGCAAAGGTCTAACCTTCCGATTCACAGCCAAAGAACCGGGCGAAGAAGGGCTCATCAAGCCCTTCTCAATCCACCTTAATATGGCAAGGTGACGGACATATAGTTGATCCGTCGGCGAAAAGGTAAGACATAAAGACAACGCACGCGTTGTTTCACCGCGTCAAATATTTGTGCTCTTCACAATCCACGTGAATAACTGTCGTCGGGGCTGCGGTAGTGTGAAAGCGTTCCTGGAGCCTCGACTAGATAAGCGTGGGGTTTTAGTCAATAAGAGTCCTGCATAACCCTTGGGCTTCCGCGGCGGAAAGGTATTTCCTCACGAAAAAAAGGCACGAAGACGTTGCGAGGCGCCATGCATAATTCCTCAACAGTATTATCATCGATAACGACGACAATTATGATTAAAAATACTTGTAGAAGATTGTTTGTACTAAATAAATAGTGTATGCTAATTTTTTGTTGTTTGTTATAATTATTTTCATAATAACAATGTAAATCATTGTTAAAAATAATTGCTGTTACTAAAAAATATCGGAATAAGCCATTAATATAGGTAATATTTAATTTTCATAGATAGCCGAATGGTTGGGTGGTCGGAATTTCGAGTCGAGAGAACCGAGTTCGATTCCCAGGTGGCATTGGTACGAGCCTCTCGTACCAATGGGTTTTTCAAAAAACTTATGTACGAATTATATCGTTGGCTTGGACAAAAAGGCGGCGACGGGCTCACCACGTTGTCCCGAAAATATCTTCGGTGGAAGGTGAGTCGAGACTTAATTGCCTAGACTAGACCTCTGTATTGGTAATAGCGTTAAGATATTTATTTTTATTTATTTTAATTTTCATAAATAAAAATATTCTCAACAAGAAATGTTTTTTTTTCAAGATTTAGAAATTTATCCCAGGGAGATTTTGAAGCGTTTAGTTTTACAGATTAATGATAGTATAAGGAACATAATGCACTATGTGTTTATTCTGGGCAGCTCTTGGTCCAACTCCCATACAAAGACTGCCAATGTCCGTTATATTTGTTTTATGTATTCAAAAAATAATTTAATATTTTTATTACATATTTTTAATAAAATCTACAGTCATTGGACTTTTCAGATAACAGAAAATAAACGATTTGTTTGGAAACAATGTACTACTAATTATGAGACCTAATTATATGACCTACTCCTTTGTATGTCAGGCTATTTATTTTCGTTCTGAATTTGAACGACTGATATTTTGTTTTTATTATTGTTTGCTTGCTATTATCTGCTTTATATCAAGGAAATAATGGACCACATATGGTGTAGGATCTTAAATTCGAAACTATAGCTATCAGTAAATCGTCAAGCATCATTCCATTTGAAACTAGTTTAATTTGAATAAGTATATAATGGAGCAAACTTGGTCTTGCCATCACTTCCTACAACTAACATAACCTTGTGATGTCAGTTTAATCAATACAAGGGCTGGTTGTGGTCCATGTGTTAACATGTGGCACTTTGACACTCCCTGCATCCCTGCATTCCATATTTAAATATATACAGGGGAGATAATAAAGATAAATTACATTTTAAGTATTACTAAGCTCATTATCTATTTTAAGAATAACACATAAAGAGGTGATGGGTATATTTTAATACAGAAAGAAATATTTTTTTATAAAAAATTTATTTTTTCTGACAAAAGTAATGAATATTAAACTTTATTGAATGCAGCAATGTCAACACTCTGAACCTGAAAATAGAAAAAAGTATATCATTTTCTATTGCCTATACGTAAATTTCAGCTAAAAATTACTGATATGTATGACAGGCATAGATAATCACTTAACATTAAAGCAAGCAGGAAAGAAGCTTATTAGCTCAGTTTTTTCATTAAAATATAGATCAGTATGGTGTTCATATAATAGTAAGCAGGGTTTTGGTGGGCACAGAGCTAATGAAAATATCTTCGGTGGAAGGTGGGTCAAAGGGACTTAATTGTCTAGACTAGATCTTTGTCTACCCTTGTACTGTAACCGGTACAGAATATGCTATATATTTTTACTCCATTTACTAATTTATTAATATCTATTCATATAAAGATAGGTATAACATTGAACAAACTTACAAAATCTTCAATTTTTTCAATTTCTTCAGTGAGCCAATCAACAGACACTTTATCATCCTCGACGACACAAGATATTTGAAGTTTGTGTATGCCAAAAGCAAGTGGTACAAGTTTGGCAGCACCCCACAAAAGACCATCTGTGTTTATGGCTCGTACTTCTTTTTCCATTGCAGCCATGTCAGTTTCATCATCCCAAGGTTTCACATCTAAAATAATGTTTGATTTTGCAATTAGGACTGGTTCTGAAAAAAAAAATAAATAATGTGTTATAAATGGACTATCTCTATAGACATATGGCATACACACTGTAATGTAAGGTAGATTAAGGTAGTAAGTTATATGTGAACTAATGGGGCTATACTGGAAAGAGGATTTTTCCAAGCATTCTGTGAATAAACGGTTCGCAAGTGTGTTGTGTATCTTTGTTTCTCCAATATGGTATGCTATATAAATATATATATGTATACTACACCTTGTGGTAACGGCGTAAAAATATTACCACTCCCTTTCTTCCCGGGGATGTCGTAAGAGGCGACTAAGTGAAACACTCTTGAATATCGTTATGGCAACCGCTATATGACAGGATAACCATCTCTAGAAATATTAGACCAAAATTATCAGATCAAAGATGGGCAGCAGCATCTGAGGTATGAATGAATGGTAAGCGGATTGGTGGTACTGCGACCACCAATCCGCTTACCAAGCGTGGCGATTATGACAAATCCTTCCAATGAGAGAGGCCTATGTCCTGCAGTGGTCTTTAACAGGCCAATATGTATGTATGTATATACATTTATATAAATGTATTGCGAGTATGGAAAATATATTGCGAGTGTGGATGGATATTCGTAACTCTTTCACGTGATGAAATTTCACCCTAGCAAAGCTATCAGAATGATATATAGGCTAAAAGTTTTAAATATAACAAAAAATATATTTATTGAATGTGTTTTTTCGTCATCTTCTGGCATTTCCTAATACCATCTAACCTAGCTTAAATAATTATTTCGACCAGCTTTTTACCGAAACTGATTCAGCACAATTGATAGTGAGTTAAGCACCATCACAAATTACATAGACATTAATCTACAGTGACTGCACTTTTAACTCAATCAAATACTTCCTTTATATTTAAAAACTAACAGTACTTGGGTATGACTGACTCGCGCAGCGAAAGTTTCTTAAACTTCAGGAATTGTTTGGTTGCTTTCACCAAAATACCACCGACAGATGCTCATAAACTATAAAGCTTATCTCATACAAATATAAAAAATACAAATATTAATGTATTTATTTCGAATTTGAAGACATATAAGTCAAGAAAGAAAGCCCTCTTGTAAATGCTATGTGATTTCTGTATTTGTGATTTTTGTTTTATTATATCTTTTTGTAAATTTTCTAATTTTTTTCATTAGTTATATTTAAGTGTAAGAAATAAAACATCGTGTCCTTGTTTTAAATCTGTATACACATAGTTTGGACAAGGACTGTTCAATGCCTTAGAATTTTAATCTTATCATGAATTGTCTTAGTCTGTTTTGTGTATCATAATAAATAAATAAAAAAACAAAGTACATCATATGCAGTTTCATAGACAGACATATATCATGGGGCAATTCACAATTGCAAAGGACATGGGCCATTTTCGGCCCAGTTACAAGTGATCTCAAGGACATTAGTGAACTATAAGAAATATTTCATTTTTACATACTTATTATAGTAAGTATGTAAAAATTATAATTTAAGGGTATTTAATGGTGAGATAATTTAAATCATAAATAAAAGGAAGTTAGCATGACTAAGCTACATTGATAATATTGAAGAAGTTGCCATTGGTATAATATATTTTAAACAATTCACATTAAATTTTGTTAAAAAAATATTATATTGCAAAAAACTAATAATATAATCGATTTTTATATTTTTAAATCAATGAAATTAAGCAAAAAAAAATACGCTTGTTTAATGTTTGTTGATGTTTTACATTTCATCACTCGTTTTCGCACTCGTGCGCAATGCCGATATTATTGTTGCGATATAACTGCTTATTATACTTCGTTGTGTATAAATAATATTTAAGCTGATGAAGAAGTTAAAGTGTCAGTGTATTGACAGAAAACTCATATGGTATAACCTAAAATTCCTATCTCATTTTTAAAGATCTCAGTATCCCCATATTGATGTTAATTTGTTTACAATAAAAGGCATACATAGTCTGTTATTTAAACTTAATTTCATTACTGTCCTTGAACTTCGTTTAGTGGGCCGTGCAATGTACGGAGAGAGGCCCATGTCATTTTACGATATAATCGCAATTGAATGTGTTTTTTTTATATTAGAACTATAAAAAAGATAAAACTATTAAATATAGAAACTTATGTGTAGCTTAAATAAGACTATTTGTTATACTTGTGACTACACATATTTCACATTTCATTAAATTGAAAAACTGACGGACAGATGGTCACCAAAATTATCCGATAACGGTTCCGTCATTTCTTTTAACGTACCTACGCCAACTTAAAATATTAATTTAATACATCTATTTGACACCAAGCAAATGTTGGTCACATGTTGCAAAAATATAAAAATAATCTATATTAATGCTTCTTTACAAGCAACTGATACATACTTTTAGCTTTTTTGGCATTGTAAGCAGCAAGGCGTTCCTCTCTCAGTTTTGCAGCTTCCGCGCTTTCTTCTTCGTCATCTGACCCAAATAAGTCAACGCCATCATCCGAGTCCTGTTCAGCAACGGGTGCTGCAGCAGCCTGAAAATTGTATCATTACTATCTTTAACCTACCTCGTCCTCATAATATATAAAGTTTATCTTTAAATAAAGGCTTTGAAAATACTTACTTTAGGTGCCCCTACTTTGATGTCCTTTTGCGTGTTTGATTCCAGTGTGTCAACTCTAGCTTGGAGGCAAAGTACCAATTTGCGCAAATCGTCAATTGCTTGCTTCAAGCCAATGTTTTCTTTCTCTAAGTTGTTCAATTTATTGAATAATTCAGTATTTGGGACACTAGCTAATGTGGCTACACTATCCATCTGTAAACAAATTAAACTTTTGGAAACTATCATATTAAAACTGAAATTGTGACATTGGGCACAATTATTATTTACAATATTATTACTAATCTATATTTTCAATATGCTATCCAAGACTAAACTAAAGAAGGACGTACAGGACAGGACGTGTAGGGCAGACAGGACAGGGAAACCTGTCCCCACCTCATTAATCACCAATTAACAAAAATCTAACTCTACACTTACAGCAGAATATTGAAACGTCTCTCAAATCAGTCAGTTAAATAACGCTTACTTAAATTTAGGTAACTCTTAAATTAAGCTGGAATACACAAACATCACTCATGTAATTTGAGTGCTTGATTAGCTGAGAAGCCTTTAATTGTTTATGTTATGGTAACATTATTTAAAATTAGTCTGTTATCAATGTCATTATTTATATGTGTTAAAATACGTTTTATGCAGCCTCTTCGATAAAAATTGAGATTATTTTATTTTTGAAATTTACTATAATGGATTTTTTGTACGTTTTTTTTACTTGCAAAAAATTTAGTGAACACTATTTTTAAGAATTACGTCAACGCAATTATGAAAAAGAATAAAAATAAAAATAAATTAATGCACCAGAATTTATGATATAACTTTCCTGAAATGAAACGATAAAGCTGTCACTTGCGGATTTCCGATCGAAGGAAACTTATTCACTGTTTGCCACTGATTTATAATTTAGTAAAAGAAATGGAAGGAAAAAAGACGAAGTAATTATTAATAAACACATTAACGATACAATTATTACAATAAAAAAGTGTGTATTAGTATGTATAGTTTTTATTTAATTTAACAACCCGGATTATTATTATTTAAACTAGCCTTGGATGTACTGAACCGGCTTTCAAAACTATGTAGGTTTTAATCCCACTGGGGGCAAAATGAATGTGATCAATATGAATGTTTGTACTCGAGTCTTGGATGTTTATATAAATATTTATCTATTTCAGTATATTGTGCATTGGAATGAACCCTAACAAAGCGCAAGTTTACCACCACTCACAATGGCCTAAAAATGGGGTATTACTCTCCTAAACATTTGTTTTAAAAATCATACCTACCTTCTATCTATCTATGGTAACAAAGCTAAAATATTTGTTTTTTTTTTTCAAGTACAATGTCTCAAATAATATCTTACCTGTGTCCTGGTTTCACAACATAAGACATTTATTTCATTAATGAATATATAAATATATATTTAATAGAATTACTTTATGGACAATCAAAACCAATTAAGTTTTACAGCACACAACTGTCTGGGAAAAAATAAAGAAACAATAAAACAAAAATATTATAAGACCAAATTAATTTCTTAATTAAATCCCTATTAGAAAATAAGTTTTTGAAAACCCCATTGGTATGAGCCTGCCATCTGGGGATCGAACTCGGGTCTCCTGTCTCGAAATTCCGACCACCCAACCACTCGCCTATCATGACTTATTATTAGATATGTTTTATTATTAGATATTTAATTATTGTTACAAACTGTTGTATAAACATCCGCAGTTTTTAATTTAAAATTATATTTTATAAGATTTAAATAATGTAAAATTTAGTTACTATAAAATTTAGTTTAGATAAGAAATATTTAAGTACTAATATGTGTAGTTGTTTATTTTCTTTGTTGTAATACAAATTAAAGGCTGATTATTTTAATCCACTGCTGTTGTTATTCTTTTCAATTTGGGATATTAAATTCTGAAGCCATAGTAAAAGATAAATAAAACAATGAAACAATCTTTAATGGTGTATTAAATAAATCAAATCATTTATTCAGTAATATACATTGCCGTAATTTTTTTATCTACAACCGTTTCATAATGAGGTTCATCTAACAGAGAAGAAACAGGTAATAAAATCTCCGCAGGAGTCATCCTTTTTGGAATTTGTTAACAAAAATAAAATACACAACAATATTGAATAATTAGAAATAGCATGGGAGCGAACAACTACTATTTATTTAAAGTATAGTAAAAATTTTTATAGTTAGTCTTTAATGAATTTGTTGAATCTGTTAACAGGCAGGTTCTGCACATTTACTGGGATTTTGTTGTAGAAACACACACCACCTCAAGAAAGAGTTACTCTATAGTCTAGTATCTGGCATTACATTGGTTGCAGCTGTTCCATTCCTACATAGCAGCGCTATCTTAGCTATAGCCGTATGTACAATGCGGTGTACATACGGTTACTCTACATGAAATATGTCCCCATTTACGCGTTGATAACTGCCTGTGGCGCAATACTTATTATAATACAAATACGCAATATTTGGTCCACTGACTAGTGATCTGTTTCGTTTTGTCACAGGTTTTTTACTGCTACCGAACACAGAATTTATATTCATAATAGGAATTATTTCTACGACTTCCTGAAGGCGTTTCATGATCCGAAAGGAAAAATAACGGTGAAACACACATTATTAGCACTTGGAATAATAATTTCAATAAATTTGAGAGACCTCACAACCACACTCATAAAAGCTACTCAACTCATTTTGACATTTGGTTTGACAGCTAAAACACCTTGAGTGACGTTCCAGTATACCATTTCTTCATTAAGTGGCATTTAAGCATAACTTAATTTGAGTAATGCTTAAGTTTCAAATGGTGCTTCATTTTTACATTTGAGAATACGAAAATATGATTGCTTGGATTAAGGGCTGCTCAAAGCTTTGAGAG